>PITA01003411.1:126491-142838 GCA_004023965.1 Spilogale gracilis
AGCAGGAGTTTTGGATAGGAATCAAACCGGCGTCTGCACCCACCCAGCTGTGACAGGCAGCCACTGGGAAAGGATAAAGGGAGAGGCTGTGGGATCCCCTCATCATCCAGAGGGTTGCTAATTAGGGGCTCTCTCTGGGAAGGAGGTCTGGGCGCAGACATCTTGCTCTGACGTGACTTCCTCAGCAGCTGCAAAGAGCCACAAAAGAGCAAACCCTCCAGAGAACTGAACCCTGACAACCTGGTTGCCATAGAGCCCAGTCCCTAGGAAGGGGGCCGAGAGACACAGCCCAGGTAGAAGGGACTGAAAAACAGCACGGCAGGCCCTGCCCCCAGAAGGCAAGCAAGAAGCACAAGAGGACAACACACAAACTGTAAAACCCCAACATCAGGGGAAAGGCAATATATTAAGCTCTGGGTACCACCCCAAAAGCTGTATGTTTTATTGATACAGTTTTTCACCTTATTTGCCTTTTTAACTTTTTTCTATTTTTACTTTTAAAGTTTCCACTTTAAACTTAAAAATTCATTTTCACGGTTTTTGTTCTTTTAATTTTTAATCCACTTTTTATCACAACATGATACTTAATACAACACTCCATAACAATTTTTACCTTGAAATTTTTTCAAACACATACCTGTGTTTTCTTTTGTTGTTGTTGCCTCTCCTTTGTTTATCTGTTCGTTTTTTCCTTTATTCTCTCTTCTTTCCTTTATTTTTTCTTTTAAATATACATATAGTTATAAGCTTCAAGGTAATCCTACATCCCCATTCAATACTACCCCTATATACAACCAGTTCTAATCTCCCTATATCTCTAGAAAGTGGGCTCCTCCAACAATAATAACAAGACAAACTCGGGAAGATCTGAAATAATTTCCTTGCCCACAAGGAGTGTCTGCCCTCACCTTCCCACCCTAGTCTGTCAGTGTTTCTGTGTAATTGTTTTTGCCTTTGTATTATATAATACTGGTCTTGGGGGTCATTCAGGTTGGGCTTAGCTTTTTGATTTCTTCCTTTACTCTTGATGGTCTTTTTCTTTACCCTGTAGTAGTTTTGTCCCATATAAATCCTACCACTGGGCCCCACTCTGGCAGGGTTTTCTTTTCTTGCTTCCTTTCTCCCCTTCTCTTTTTTCTTTCTTCTTCCTTTTTGGTGGTGAATTCTGATTGCTCCAAAACTTTCCAGTAACTAACTCACCTGTATAGTGGCTGATATCTTTCGCTACACCCCCTCAACCACACCTCACCACAGTGACTCGGAGGAGGAACAACCAACAGAAGAAGAACCCTGAGACTGCAACCCCAGTCAAGAAATACTGGAAATGAACATAAACAATATGACAGAAATGGAATTCAGGGCAGCAATTGTCCAAGCAATGGCCAATTTGGAAAAGAACATTAGTCTCAAAATGGAAGCCCTAATAACAGAAGTGAAAGCTGAGATTAGAAAGGCTATTAATGAGATGCAATCTAATTTAAATATGCTAATGGCTAGAGTAAGTGAAGCTGAAGATTGTATCAGTGATTCAGAAGACAGATGGATTAAGAAGGAGGAGTGAGAGAAATCTTGGAGCAAACAGCTAAAATTCCATGGACAGAATAAGGGAAGTATTGATGCCATGAAACAGTCCAATATCAGAATTACTGGAATCCCCGAAGGACTTGAGAGAGACAAAAACCTAGAAGATATAGTTGAACAAATCATGGATGAAAATTTCCCTAATCTGGGGAATGAAAATAATGTTCATGTCCTAGAGGCAGAGAGGACACCCCCCAAGATCAATGAGGTCAGAAAAAACCCCAGACACATAATTGTGAAATTCGTGAATCCTAAAACCAAAGAATATGTCTTAAGGGCAACTAGGGGAAAGAGATCCCTTACCTATAGAGGGAGGACCATCAGAATAATGTCAGACCTTTCCACAGAAACCTGGCAAGCCAGAAAGGGCTGGCAAGACATATTCAGGAAATATCATGACAAAAATATATAACCAAGGATAATGTACCCAGCAAGGTTGATTTTCAGAATGGAAGGAGAAATAAAGAGCTTCCAGGACCACCAAAGTCTAAAAGATTATGCAGGGGCACCTTGGTGGCTCAGTTGGTTAAGCGACTGCCTTCGGCTCAGGTCATGATCCCAGAGACCCAGGATCGAGTCCCACACTGGGCTCCCTGCTAGGCAGGAAGTCTGCTTCTCCCTCTCTCATGTTCCCCCTGCTTGTGTTCCCTCTATGGCTGTGTTTCTCTCTGTCAAATAAATAAAATCTTAAGAAAAAAAAAAAAAGGATTATGCAACCACCAAGCCAGCACTACAAGAAATACTAAGAGGGGTTCTATAAAAGAGAAATGAACACAGAGTGACACAAAACAGAAATTTACAGAGGTAACCTATAGAAACATGAACCTCATAGGCAACATGATGTCAATACAAATGTATCTCTCAATAATCACTCTCAATGTGAATGGCCTAAATGCTCCAATAAAAAGGAGCAGGTTTGCAGACTGGATAAAATGACAGGACCCATCCATATGCTGTTTACAAGAGATACATTTTGAATCTAAAGACACTTCCAGATTGAAAGTGAGGGAATGGAGGACCATCTTTCATTCCAATGGTCCCCAAAAGAAAGCCGGGTAGTGATTCTCATATCAGACAAATTGGATTTTAATCTAAAGACTGAAGTTAGAGACACAGAAGGACACTACATCATTCTCAAAGGGTCTATACACCAAGATCTAACAATTGTAAATATTTATGCCCCCAACATGGGAGCAGCCAACTACATAAGCCAACTGTTAAGTAAAATAAAGAGTCATATTGATGCATATTACATTAATTGTAAGAGATCTTAGCACACCACTCTCAGCAATGGACAGATCATCTAAACAGAAAATCAACAAAGAAACAAGAACCTTGAATGACACATTGGACCAGATGGATCTCATAGATATATTCAGAACATTCCACCCGAAAACAACAGAATACTCATTCTTCTCAAGTGCACATGGAACTTTCTCCAGAATAGACCACATACTAGGTCACAAATCAGGGCTCAACCAATACCAGAAGATTGAGATTATCCCCTGCATATTTTCTGACCACAATGCCATGAAACTGGAACTCAACCACCAAAAAAAGTTCAAAAGAAAATCAAACACTTGGAAGCTAAAGACGATCCTACTCAAGAATCTGTGGGTCAACCAAGAAATTAAAGAACTGAAATACTTCATGGAAACAAATGAGAATGAAGATACATCAATCCAAAACCTATGGGATACAGCAGGGGGAAATACATAGCCATCCAAGCCTCACTCAAAAAAATTGAAAAATCCCAAATACACCAATTCTCATTGCATCTTAAAAAACTGGAAAATCAACAAAAAATTAAACCAGTCTCCCACACAAAATGGGAAATAATTAGGATTAGAGCAGAGATGAATGAATCAGAAACTAGAGATACAGTAGAACACATCAACAAAACTAGAAGCTGGTTCATTGAAAGAATCAATAAGATTGATAAACAAACCATTGGTGAAACTAATCTAAAAGAAAAGGGAGAAGACCCAAATTAATATAATTATGAATGAAAGGGGAGAGATAATGACTAACACCAAGGAAATAGGAACAATCATCAGAAATTACTATCAACCATTATATGCCAATAAGTTTAACAACCTAGAAGATATGGATACATTCCTAGAAACCTATAATCTCCCAAGACTGAAACAGGAAGACATTGACAATTTGAATAGACCTATATCTAGTAACAAGATTGAAGCAGTGATCAAAAACCTCCCCCAAAACAAGAGTTCAGGACCAGATGGATTCCCTGGGGAATTCTACCAAACATTTAAAGAAGAAATAACACCTACTCTCCTGAGGGTCTTTCAAAAAATAGAAACAGAAAGAAAACTTCCAGACTTTTTCTATGAAGCCAGCATTACTCTAATCCCCAAAACAGACAAAGACCCCATCAAAAAGGAGAACTTCAGACCAATATTTATGATGAATATGGATGCCAAGATTCTCAACAAGATCCTTGCTAACAGGATCCAACAATACATTAAAAAGATTATCCACCATGACCAGGTGGGATTTATCCCAGGGATGAAAGGTGGTTCACCACTCACAAATCAATCAATGTGATATAACAAATCAATAAGAGAAGAGAGATGAACCACATGGTAGTCTCAATTGATGCAGAAAAGGCATTTGACAAAATACAATATCCGTTCCTGATCAAAACTCTTCAAAGTATAGGGATAGAGGGAACATTCCTCAACCTCATAAAATCTATCTACAAAACACCCACAGCGAATATCATTCTCAATGGGGAAAAACTGACAGCCTTTCCTCTGAGATCAGGAACAAGACAAGAATGCCCACTCTCACCACTACTGTTCAACATAGTGTTAGAATTCCTAGCAACAGCAATCAGACAACAGAAAGAAATAAAAGGTATTCAGCTTGGCAAAGAAGAAGTCAAACTCTCTCTCATTTGCAGATGACATGATACTCTATGTGGAAAACCCAAAAGACTCTACCCCCAAACTACTAGAACTCATACAACAATTCGGTAATGTGGCAGGATACAAAATCAATTGCACTCTTATACACTAACAATGAAAATATAGAAAGGGAAATCAGAGAATCGATTCCATCATTTACTATAGCACCAAAACCCATAAGATACTTAGGAATAAACCTAAGCAAAGAAGTCAAGAATCTGTACTCAAGGAACTACAGAACACTCATGAAAGAAATTGAAGAAGACACAAAAAGATGGAAGAGCATTCCATGCTCATGGATCGGAAGAATAAACATTGTCAAAATGTCTATACTGCTCAGAGAAATCTATACTTTCAATGCCATTCTGATCAAAATTCCACCAATATTCTTCAACGCAATGGAACAAACAATCCTAAAATTTATATGGAACCAAAAAAGACCCTGAATCACTAAGGAATTGCTGAAGAAGAAACACAAAGCTTGGGGCATCTAATTACCTGACTTCAGGCTTTACTACAAAGCTGTGTACCAAGACAGCATGGTACTGGCACATAAACAGAGAAATAGACCAATGGAACAGAGTAGAGATTTCAGATATGGACCCACAAATCTATGGTCAAATCATCTTCAACAAAGCAGGAAAAAATATCCAGTGGAAAAAAGACAGTCTCTTCAATAAATGGAGCTGAGAAAATTGGACAGCTACATATAGAAGAATGAAACTAGACCATTCTCTTACACCACACACAAAGGCAAACTCAAAATGGATGAAAGACCTCAATGTGAGGCAGGAATCCATCAAAATCCTGGAAAAGAACATAGGCAGTAACCTCTTTGACATCAGCCACAGCAACTTCTTTCAAGACACATCTCCAAAGGCAAAGGAGACAAAAGCGAAAATGACTTCTGGGACTTCATCAAAATAAAAAGCTTCTGTACAGAAAAGGAAACAGTCAACAAAACAAAAGAGGCAACCCACAGATTGGGAGAGGATATTTGCAAATGACACTACAGACAAAGGGCTAATATCCAAGATCTATAAAGAACTACTCAAACTCAACATCCAAAAAGAAGAGGAACTTATCAAAAAATGGGCAAGAGACATGAAGAGGCACTTTTCCATTGAAGATATACAAACGGCTAACAGACACATGAAAAAATGTTCAGTGTTACTAGCTATCAGGAAAATTCAAATCAAAACCACACTGAGATACCACCTTACACCAGTCAGAATGGCCAAAATTAACAAGTCAGGAAACAACAAGTGTTGGAGAGGTTGCGGAGAAAGGGGAACTCTCTTACACTGTTGGTGGGAATGCAAGTTGGTGCAGCCACTTTGGAAAACAGTGTGGAGATTCCTTAAAAATATTAAAAATAGAGCTACCCTATGACCCTGCAATTGCACTACTGGGCATTTACCCCAACGATACAGATGTAGTGAAAAGAAGGGCCATATGTACCCCAATGTTCATAGCAGCTATGACCACAATCGCCAAACTGTGGAAAGAGCCAAGGTGCCCTTCAACAGATGAATGGATAAAGAATATGTGGTACATATATACAATGGAATACTATGCCTCCATCAGAAAGGATGAATATCCAACTTTTGTAGCAACATGGACTGGACTGGAAGAGTTTATGCTGAGTGAAATAAGCCAAGTAGAGAAAGTCAAGTATCACATGGTTTCACTTACTTGTGGCTCATAAGAGGTAATATGGAGGGCAGTAGGAGAGGGAAGGTAAATGGGAAGAAGGGTAATTCAGGGAGTGAAACGAAACAACAGAGACTTTGGACACAGCAACAAACTGACGGACTTGGAGGGAGGGGGTGGATGGATGGGAGAGCCTGGTGGTGGTTACTGAGGGCACCTATTGCATGGAGCACTGGATGTGGGTCATGGGCAATGAATCTTGGAACACTGAAAAATAAAATAAATTTCAAGTCAAAAAAATAAGTACAAATATTAAATCATAAAATGTTACTACATTTTGGTTTTTCTACCATCTTCTCTTCCTAGTTTTCCTGATGTTGGAGAGATGTTTAGAGCAATATCTCAAACTGGAGACTCTTAAATTGTGTTTAATCTAGTAATAGGAACAATTATTTTTTATTCTATAATTTGGTAGCAGTTTTGCACTCTAATCCCAAGAGAAAGTTAATATATGCAAGATACATTAATATCTGAGTATGAATATGCAAAGTATTTTTAAAAAGTGATATTATAAAAATGAAAGTCCTTGAGCATATGCTGGTAGATCATTTGTCTATCATCTCATATTGAAAATAGTTATATGAATGTTAAAGACATGATGATTTCCTCTAAATCTTCCATAAACATTTTGACTTATTTTTAAATTCCATGATTTTGCTTCTGAACTTTTCCAAATACTATATTAAGAAATACAAATTTAGACAACATGAAACAATAGTCCGGGTGCCAAAATATAAAACATCATTTTGAAAGTATCTCGTATTTAAGGGACTGGGAACACTATGACTCACTGGGGTTCTCCCATTGGCAATGATGAGACTCAGAGATGACCTCAATGTAATGAGCACCCTTCTAGGAGCTGACAGACTTGGGTAGGTACTGGCATACATACCTTTTAAATTCTCAGAGAACTTATTTAATTAAATAGTATCATTCCTATTTGACTGATGTGGAATTGATGTTTAGAGAAGTTAATGGCTCCTGCATTCTAAGAAGCTGTGTCCAAATTGTGGTAACTAAATTGCAACTGGGCACAGAAGAAAGTACTGACTGCACATCAGAGCTCCTGGGGGCCCTGACATCCTCCCAGTTGTTCCTGCTTGGTCTGTGAAGAGCCCAGTTCTGGATGGTCTACTTACCACTAACTAGGTTTGCCTGGATTCATTGGTTCTTGCCAATTCCCTATTAACCTTCAAATTTATTATACATTCTAACTTGATAAACAATGTGTACGTCCTGACTCAGAAATTCCTCCTCTGAAATGTCTCAGTAAGTTGCTGGGTCAGCTCTGTATATCCATAGATCTCTGGTATTGCCCATGCCCCCTCATGCTTCTTCCTTAGCCTACTATCCACAACATTGCAAAAGGCCAGAGCAAGGGTGAAACACATAGCACGAGCATAGTATAATATCAATTTTCTGTTTCATTTTGGAGGGAAATACACTTTGAAAAAATGAAACTTAGGGAAGTTGCAAGTACAGTATAATGTAGCTCTGAGGATTCTTTATCTAGATTCACAAGTTGTTCACATTTTGCCACACTTAAACTTTTTACTTTATTTTCTTTCCCTCTGAACTGCATACAATGTTGACAGCAAAACTGTTCTAAGAGGGCTCAGAACAGTATTCTCACTCCAAAACAGCTTCCTTGGTTGAGAAAACAAATATAAAGTCCTCTTAATGAAATATTTTATTTTTTTACACAAATCCCTACAACTATTCATCATTTCCAGAATGATAAAAGTAGTAGCCAAACTTTGCTTGAGAAGTTAAGTCTGAAATAAAACCTCGAAATGAGGTGCTAATTACTTATTTGGGAAGATTATGTTTAATTTAAATAAATGTTCCATTTGTTTTGTTTCTTTCATATAACCTGTAGCAATCATTTAACAGAAGAAAACTTAACAGGTACCAAATTTTATAGACCTATTTAGAAGGAGGTAAAATTTAAATTACTATACTAAGAATGACGAATGGAAAATGCTGATGCCCTTTCTTTCACCAATGCTTTAGGAACCCTTGAGTGATCTGTTTTCTTTATAAATAAAATATATTTAATTAGCCTCATGTTTGAAACTAAACATGAAGTAAAAAGGAAAATGAAATAAGAATCTTTTACCTGACTGTCTAAATCGCTTACATGTCAGCCATCCAAATTTATTTCCAACTGGGTTCAGGTGTATTTAAAAATAAATAAGGTAAGAATTCATCATATGGTGAGTTCTCCATCCTCCAAGGAACCAGAGGAATGTCCAGACTTAAATATTACTTAGAAAAAACTGTGGTTAAACAACTAGCAACAGTTGGCTAACAGCTCTTTCCTCCCCAATACTAAATAATTTAAAACAAATTATAATATTCCAAACATCTCACTTTTTCACTGTTTTACAGTGAAACATAAAGTTCTTAGTGACAGAACAACTAAACCACCCAATTGTACAGAGCAACATGTTTTGGAGAGAGAAACAATTGTGTTGATTTCATTCTCCTAAAAAAAAAAAAGAAAAAGAAAAAAAATCAGGTGGAAAATTACCAGAATGTTTGGAAGTATTTTCTCAGGGCAAAAAATCAACCACAAAAAATAAACACAAGTTGAATTAAGTATCAAATTAACAGAAAATTACTGCTAAGTGGTGGCAATAATTAATCATATAAAAGCATTATTATTAGTTTACTAAATATTTATTAGAGACTTCATATTCTTATCAAAGAATTACCTAGTACTGGGGGAGGAAAAAAAAATTCAAGAGAAGAGTGGAAAAGAAGCTAATAAGCTAAATTTAAATGTACCACCCAGTGCTTTGCAATTTTGGTCATAATTTCCAACTATGTATTCTGATTTCAAAGAAATGTACTTCAAGATCTTTCCCTGTCATATAGTCATTTGTGCATATTCAGACACATACACACATATATATGGCCACCAATATATATGATAGAGAAATAGATATAATGCAGCTTTATTTAGTGGTAATATATTAACATTATGTGACATGATATAAATATTGCAGGCAGTATATTCATTTATCCTATACCCAAGATAGAAGAAAATAGTAGCCAATAAACCAAACAGTGTTTTTCCCCTTTCACGAGCCGGGTAAAATGGGATTTAGCAGAAACAAAGAAGTAGGATTCAGGTTGCTGAATTAGGCAAGAAAAGTATGCATGTCCAAACTAAGGGTACAGGACGCAGGGTTCAAAGAGCAGCTCTGATTCACTAGTGTGCTGGAGCTGGTTTGTATCATATTGTAAGAACCAATTGTTCACATCTCTTCCCATCTCGGGGTTCAGTGAGGTATCTAAAAATTGGCCATGATGAGACTATCTGTCACAGAGAAATCAACAAATGCTACCTAATCAGGGAAGTTTCCCAACTTTCTCCCACCCCCAGCTAGTTGTTAAAACATTTATTAGTACACCACTGGTTTAGTCCAACCTGTGTCTCCTTTTGGTATAGAAATTGTAGTAACTACTTTACCCTTCTCTACTTAACATTTGGATTAAGAGTACATTTATCTTGTTAAGCACTAAGTCATAAATGAAATTGTTAAATCACTTTACACCTGAAACTAATATAACATTATATCTTAACTAAAGTGGAATTAAAATTTAAAAATAATAAATGTATAATCAAGCACGAGGTTTTTGTTGTTTTTGTTTTAGCAACAACTATAGATTCATATGCTTTTATAAGAAGTGAGATTGCAGGAAAGATTCCATTTATCCTGCACACTGTATCCCCTAATGTAAATATCTTGCATAAATACAGTAAGACAGCACAACAAAGAGACTGACATTAATGCAACCCACCACCTTATTCAGATTTCATGAGTTTTACAATGCATATATACATATTTGGTTGTGTGTAGTTTTAACACATGGGGATTTGTGTGACCACTAACACTGTCATGATGCAGAATAATTCTATACACATTCATTGTGCTACCTTCCATGCTCACAGTCACATCTCTCACATCCTTCCTCCCTATGTCCTGGAGATCACTGATTTCTTCATCTTTGTAAACTCGTCATTTTAAGAATGGCATATGAATCTAATCACATATAAATAAACTTTGGAGATTATTTTTTCACTCGGCATGTTTATCCAAATTGTTTGTATCAGTAGATCAATAGTCTGTGAATAATATCTCACGGTAGGAATGTGTGATAGATTAAACATTCAGCCATTGTAAGGCATTTAGACTTTTTCTCATTTTTAGCTATTATGATTAAAGCTTCTATGCACATTTAAGTACAGAATTTTGCGTGAATATAAGTTTTCATTTCTTTGGAATAAATGTCCAAGATTGCAATCACTTGGTTGTATAGTAAATGCCTGGTTAGTTTTGTAAGAAGCTGTCATATTATTTTCCCAAGTGGCTGCAATATTTTGCATTTCCACCAGCAATGTAAGAGTGATCCAGTTTCTCCACATCCTCAATGCATTTGGTGTTGTCAGTGGTTTTTTAAAATTTTCAGACACGATGATAGGCTCATATAGCAATATTTCATTGTGGTTTTAATTTGCTTTCCTTTAAAAACTAGTGATGACAAACATCTTTCATGTGTTTATTTGCTATCTGTACATTGTTTAAGGTATAATGTTCTTTTACATATTTTAGTAATTTCCAAATTAGAATGATTTTTACTGTTGAGTTTTGAGAGTTCTTTATATAACCTACATTCTCTTCCACTTTGTAGCTTGTCTTTTGGTCTTTTAACAGGGTCTACTGGAGGCCAACAGTTTTTAATTTTGATAGGTCTGATTTATTGAATTTTTTTTCTTTTAAGGATAGTATTTTTGGAGTAAAGTCCAAGAATTCTGCTTATCCCCAGATCCCACAGATTTTCTTGTATTGTTTTTCTAAAAAAATTATAACATGTTTCACATATAAGTCCATAATCTATGGATCCATGATCTATAAAATTTTGTGTAAGGGTGAGATCCAAGTAGAAGTTCTTTTCATTCAGTCAGTCGTTTGCCTATGGATTATGAATTGCTTTAGCACTATTTGTTGAAAATACTACCCAATAGAGCACTTTTTGCACGCTTGTGAGTAATCAGCTCACATATTGTATGCATCTATTTCTGAGTTCTATTGATCAATATGTTTATCTTTCTAAGAGTACCACACTCTTCATTGGTATACGTATACAATGTCTTAATACACAGGGTGATTCCTCCAATTTTAGTCTTCATTTTATTAGTTGTAAGACAGGAACTGAGAAGAATGTGGCCATTCCATCTTGACTGAAATCAGAAGTCTACATAAGATTTTGTTAATTAATAAGACACAATAACAAATCCATTTTAGGAATTAATACCAACATCAGATTTTCTTTTAAAATCAAGTACTTCCAATTTAGTACTAACATTTAAAATTTCAGTTTATATTTCCCTAAACAGTAAACTACAAATCATGTTTTTTTCTTCATATTAAAAGCATTTTCTACAATTTTACATTAAAACATATCTGTACAAATGGCTCGCATTTGCACAGTAGGTATTAAATAAGAACAAAAATGTTCTCCCTTTATAATAAAGTTTGGAAATATTTTACAATTATAGCTGAGCTATTTCACTTAATGTTTATTCACTTAAAGTTTCCAATATATTTCATGTATTTCACAACTATTCAGTTAAGCAGTTATATGACTTTTTCATTTTTGATAGCCCAAGATATTATTAATTATCCAGTTTCCTTAGAGTTTTAGTGAGCTTAAAACATTAAAAAATACAGTTCAGTTAGTCAGTGTGGAATTGTCTCAGACCTTTATAATGATAGTCTGGAATTATTTAGCCTCACAGGTGTCTATCATTAAAGGTAAAATATCACATTGAATATTAGTTTTCAATATTAACCTAAAATATTCTGTAGTATTTTGAAGGACTGGTAAATATAAGATTCATAGTTTTATAGGTATCTTACCATATAACATTTTTATGAATTATATGCTGAAGTAGACCTGGTAATATACTACAAATTATAAACAAAAATGATATATCTTAATATTTAACCAACAATCTGGAAAGCCATCATTTTACTATATAACAATGGGAAGATGATTTTGTAATCTGCATTAAAAATATTCTGTAGTAGTACGTTAATTTTGATGGAAATGAATATCATTAAATGAATAAATTTAGCTACTGTATATAAAGTCATTGTTGTACACATTCCCTAATTCAAATTTCCTTAAAGAAACTGTATACCATCTAGTGATCTAGTGGCAAAATTACAACTTTTAATTCAGCATATTTTTTTTTTATGGAAGTATCATCATTTTCAAACCAATGAACAACAACAACCAAAACAACTTAATTAAGTTTGAATTGAACATGTTTGGCAAAATAACTTTCTGGGAAAATTTCCAAATACTCAATTATTCCTATTAATTTGCATCTTAGCAGGTAAAGTGAATCCAAAAAAACAGAAGGAGTTACCAAGAACTTCTGTGACTTTGCTATTTACAAGCAATACTTGTTTAAGTGCTACAACACATCCTCATTTTTTGTCACTTAAAAATATATATATTATTTCATAATTGCTATATAAATGTACAAGATAAAACCACATTTGATAAATTCATATGCTTGGATTTCTGTTTCATATAAATATAGATTGAGTAGACTATTTCCTAAACAGAGAAAAGATTGGAGAAGTTGATATTAAAAACACAATTAGAATAGTGTAAGAAACAAGGCAATTTAATATATTCTTACTTCCCTCTTTATCATTTGCACAGTTTAAGTGGATTCTCTACACTGGGTGCCAGAGGTACATAGTAATACAATTCAGATTTCCTTATGGTTTACCTCAGACATCTTCAGAACTTAAAAATTACTTTTACTTTTTTTAAAAAAATATTTTTCATTTATTTGACAGAAACACAGCTAGAGAGGGAACACAGTAGGGGGAGCTAGAGAGAGAAGCAGGCCTCCCTCCAAGCAAGGAGCCTGATGCAGGGCTCCACTGGGGACTCTGGGTCATGACCTGAGCTGAAGGCAGATGTTAATGATTGAGCCACCCAGGCTCCCCTACCTTTTACATTTTTTTTTTCTAATTGACTTATAAAATACCTCTGATTCATAGTTCCAGTGCATATTACATTCCTCAGATTCATAATCTAATCCCAATCTCTTCACTTCCAATAAACTGTCTAAAAAAATCGGGTTTATATGACAAGGATGATTGTTCAATTGCCAGTCTCTTCTCCTTTAAAAGGTCCCCGTGTTTTCATTCTTTATATCTCCACTGTAACATGGGGAAGAAGCATACTTCCTCTTCCTTCTTCCTACCATCTTTATTCTATTCCCTCCCTGTTCTCTGAATCTTTGTTCTATCAAATTTCCCATTTCTCTTTATAGCATCAATTTCTGTTTCTTTACATTTCTCACTTGGATTCAATCTTAATAGAAACAACAATAATAAAAAAAATAATAAGTTCTCATTGATCATAGCACCCAGCATTTTCTCTATTTTTCCCAATCCATTAAAATACTCTTTCTAGATAAATTATTTATGATAAGCAAAATCTAACATCATACAACCACTTGATTTTTAACTTTTATTTCTGAGAGACTACACCTTTTACATTTAAACTAAGTAGAGAGCTATTCAAAGAACTGTAGTTTTATCCCTATTATCTCCTTTCTAGTCTGTCCCTCCAGTTCAAACGTTTTTTTTTTAATTTATAAATTATCTTTCAATATTTGAATTTAAAAGTTTATACTGTTAACAACTGTCTTCCCATGTCCTACCTGAAATACCAAGATTGTTTATGAAAAGTTTCTTTAATTAAAGCTGGTTATAGTTGGGCTTGGAAAAAATAATACTATATGTGTGTTTTTGTGATAGAATACTATACAAATTATTCTCTCCCTTTATATTTTTCATTTAAAAGTTTTATCCTGGTGTTGATACCATAGTAAATAGTTTTCAACCTTGTCACTACTGAAATTTGGAGCTGGGTAATTCTTTACTTGGGAGGCTTTCCTATGCATTGTAAAGTGACTAACAGCATTCTTGGCCTCTACAAAACTAGATGTCAGTAGGAAATCCAAGTCATGACAATCAAAAGTCTCTCCAGGTGTGAATCCAGGTGTGGGCAAAATTACTCCCAGTGGAAAACCACAGTCAAAGTAATATGTAAAAGATGGTTCTCATTTCTTTTTTTAGAACCATGGTATTTTTTTTTTTTTAATTTTATAGCATGGTATTCATTCTTGAGGATGCAAAATTGTTTGTTGACTAGTCCCTTACCAGTGAACTTTGTGGACTATCTCTTATCTTTGTTATTATTAATAACACTGCAAGCAATAGCACATCATATTTTAATATGCTTTTAAAATTGACTTTAGAAATGAGTCTAATAAAAAAAATAATGCAATTATGCAATGTTGTTAAATGTTGCCAAAGTACCCTTAATTCTGCATTCCTACTAGTCATGCATGGTTCAGCAAATTTTGAATGCTAAATGTTTACTGAGAAAATAAGCACCTGTTTTGTTCAAAAACAATGATCCTTCATCCCAATTAACCCCCTTTCTTGTCACAGTTTGGTGAATGTAACACCTATTTTCACATTTTGATATTCTTATTGAACTAGTATTTTAATTTATAGCTAATAAAATATATGGTCAGAATCTATGTTAATGCTAAAATAAGAAAGGAGTTTACAAGGCAATAAATAGGAAAATTAAAATAAAAGCACTCATACCAATTGCTTTCTACTAATTGTAGCTTTAAAATGACAATTTTAGAGCATGAGCCATGTGAAATACAACTTATTTTGGATTCACTTTTCTATTACCCTACTCATCTTTTCCTTTATGCAATTTGTCACAAAAGAAAAATATAGTAGATGACAAAAGTACGCAAAATGAATAAGACGATCCAGACAGAATTTGCACCATAGAAAAACCTATAAAATTATAACTGGAATATTTTTTAGTTTATAATATGTCCCCATGTTTTAATTTTTTTAATTATACTTTTATAGTTGTATAAAATAATATCTCCAGAGGAAGTTCTTGGAATTTCCACCATAAGATCCCATTTAATGAAAAATTTTTTTTAAAGATTTTATTTATTTATTTGACAGAGAGAGAGAGAGAGATCACAGGGAAGCAGAGAGGCAGGCAGAGAGAGAGGAAGAAGCAAGCTCCCTGCCAAGCAGGGTGTTAACCCACTGAGCCACCCAGGCACCCATACTGAAATTTTTTTTTAAAGATTTTATTTATCTATTTGACAGAGAGAAACACACCTAGAGAGGGAACACAAGCAGAGGGAGTGAGAGAGGGAGAAGCAGTCTTCCCACCGAGCAAGGAGCCCAATGCAGGGTTCAGTCCTGGGACTCTGGGATCATGACCTGAGCCGAAGGCAGTCGCTTAGTGACTGAGCCACTCAGGTACCCCTCATTTAATAAAATTTTACTAACTCATTTACAGGTGTTTTTTCTTTTTTAACATTTTATATATATTTTTTTAAGAAAGAGAGAAGCAGACTCACTGGTGAACAGAGAGCGTGCTATGGGGCTCCATCCCAAAATCCTGAGATCATGACCAGAGCAAATGGCAAACAACTGAGCCCCCTAGGTGCCCTCACAAGATTATTTTAATGTAGTAATATTCTGTGGGGGCAAGCCCAGTAACTTGTGCAATAATCAAAAGCACTTTATTCTACTAGCACTTTTGGGAAACCTGGGTGGCTCAGTCACTGGGTGTCTGCCTTTGGCTCAGGTTGTGGTCCTGGAGTCCTGGGTTCAAGGACTGAGTTGGGCTCCAGCTCTGAGTTGGAGTGGGAGGTGCAGTGGGAGGTCTTCTTCTCCCTCTCTCACTCCCCTGCTTGTGTTCCCTCTCTAGCTGTGTTTCTGTCAATAAATAAATAAATAAATAAATAAATAAATAAATAGAAATAAATATAAATAATTCTAGCACTTTTAAAGCAAAATAAAGCATTGAATCTCTAATAGAAGTTGTTTAAGATTTCTCATCTCAATGCAGATTTTAGACTTAATTTCTTCTTAGGAAAATGTGTTGCGATGTCCTCAAGAATTCTGTAAGACAATCATTCTTTTTAAAGTCCTAAAAGTCAATAGCTACTGAAAACTTATCAGCCTTT
>PITA01003412.1:0-113176 GCA_004023965.1 Spilogale gracilis
CGGGGGGGGGGGGGGGGATCTGGAGGGGGCGGATCCAGGAGGCCTAGGCCCCCACTGCAGAGGAGAGGGCAGGAGAGGGGCAGTCCTGGGGCAAGTGGGTGTTAGCTGGCAGACCCTCTATGGCCTTGGACTTGCTCCCACCTCCGTAGGCCCAGGCCAGATGACTGAAGCCCATCACAGAATCGGCCATGAGTCACTCCTGAGTCAGCTCTGGGGGCGGGGGGGGGTGTGTGTGTGTGCAGAGGTGCAGGCTGCCTCAGCCTGAATCCTGGAGACCTGGTTCTCAGGGGAGGGAGGGAGGGAGGGGACACCCTACTCTCATATGGGCGGGTTTCTCCTAGCTATCCCAGTTTTGGAAACCCAACAGGTAAGCTGGGGGCCTGGACTGGCCCTGCAGGCCGCTGGGCCTCCCCGTGGGATGAGGGCACAGGAAGGAAATGCAAAGGCCAGGGGTCGGAATGCTGGAAGACAGGTGGACAGGACACCTAGGTCCCTGGAGGGGGCACCAGACAAACTCAGACCCACCTGCCCCCATTTTAATCTCAAGTGTACCCCTGCTTCCCAATGTCCCCATACCTAGAAAAACAGGACGGGGGCATAAATAATTTATTAAGATTAGAATAAAAAAGATATGCGGGCAAGGCTACAAATAACTGTAAAAATCGTG
This sequence comes from Spilogale gracilis, assembly GCA_004023965.1. Taxonomy (NCBI): domain Eukaryota; kingdom Metazoa; phylum Chordata; class Mammalia; order Carnivora; family Mephitidae; genus Spilogale; species Spilogale gracilis. The sequence continues at coordinate 668 of PITA01003412.1, forward strand.
AACACGTATATATACACACAGAAAGGGCCCCTCCCCACCCCCACCTCGCGGGCGGGGCGGGGCCTCACAGCAGAGGCGGCGGTGCCGGCACGCGGGCGCCCCCCGGAGGTAGGTGGCTCACTTACAGCGGCGGGAAGGGCGCGCCGCCCTGCGAGTGCCCGCGGAGCTGCACCCCCTGCACGATCCTCATGACCCAGGAGCGGTGCGCCGCCAGGCTGATATAGACGCCGGGCCGGTCGCGCTCCGCACAGCCCTCGCCCCAGCTGATGACACCCGCCAGCAGCCAGGTGCCCTCGACCTGGCACATGAGGGGGCCTCCGGAGTCACCCTACGGAGAGAGGGCGAGGTCAGGGAGTGATGTGGGTCAGGGCTGGGCAGAGCCCCGGACCCAACACCGCAGGGTGACAAGGGGTGCAGGGTGGACTTCTCTGTCCCGGAGGACAGGCCCTGGGGCTCACTACTGGTGGGGAGCACTGTGCGCCTGACCCCCTCGCTCACAGCCCCTGAGCCACATCGGCACCGCGGGTAGCAAAGCAGGGACCACAACCAGGACCTCACAGTGTCCCAGCCACCTGCTGTATGGAGCTGTTCTGGGGGCCCTCAGTAGATGTTTGGTGCACGGCCCGGGGGATGGGTGCCTGAGCCAAGCAGAAGCCTGGTTCTGTGGGCATCTGGGGGATTCGGAGTCCCAGCTGACTTGGGGAGGGGGTGGCAGCGGGTAGTGGTGGGAAGAAGGTGGGGTACTCACCAGACAGGCGTCTCGCTGCCCTTCTAGGTAGCCAGCACACAGCATGTCCTCGGTGATGGCCCCCTGTCCTGCTCCCCTCCAGTACAAGCGGCTGCAGATTTCAGAGTCAATGATGGGAACCTCCAGTTTCTGCAGGGTTTGGGGATGGGGCAGGGGCACTGGAGGCAGGGAGCAGAGCGTCAGGCTCAGGAAACCCTCTCTTCATTGTCCCCATGGCCCCCTCAATTCCCCTCAGATGCGGTTCTCCGAGGCTAATGGACCATCTCTGTCAGATTCTCCCAAATGCTTGTGGAAACCCCAATTCCCAGACTCCGCCTCCGGACCTACTGAATCCGAACACGTGTGTGCATCCTGAGACCGAGTCTCTGCACAGTTCTGACGCCCACAAATGGTCAGAACCATGGGTCCCAGCATGTCTTCCCTAAGACACTGCCTCATCCAGCGTGGGGAGTCCCCCAAACCCCAGGGGGGCATTGTAGATCTTGTGATTGGTTTGCAGACCGTCCCCAGCCCATAACTCTAGTTCTCGAAGGAGCCCCGCAGGATGACTATGGGGAGGCTGCCCACAACCTTGGACTCAGGGGGATCCCTAGGCACCTGGGGTCATTTCTGGTAATTGTTCTGGAATCTGGTTTAAAGTCCAATTTTTCTTACATTTTTTCTTCTTAGTTCCCCCCTCCCCATTATCTTTCTCCCTCCCCCCCTCCCCTTTTCCGGCTTCTCTGTCTCTTCCCTTATCTGCCTCGTGTCTCTAGACGATGATTTCCAGGCTTGGTCTGACAACCGTATTTTCCAGTTACGGAGACTATGCCCTTCTGGAAATTTTGCCTGCAATTATGGCAGGCTGCCACCAGGAGGAGCCTGTTCCCCTTGGGAGTCTCAGGGCTGCCTTCCTAGCTCCATGGTCAGCCTGGCCCCACACAGGCCCCTTCCAGCCCTTCCTCCATCACGTAATAGCCTCATTGAGCGGGCTGTTGTCATCGCCACAGATCCTTTTAACTAGAAAGGACCTACAACCGTCCACCTAGCATCCTGTGACTTCCCAACTCTGGGCGGCAGCTCACTTCTTGTCTCTGTCGTCCAAAGAGACTCTTTCCTTCTGCTACACTTTCGGCCTCTACCCTCTGCTGCCTACTGTCCCTGTGTCCCCAGCCACCCCTGGCCACCCAGGAGGGGAGAAGCCGCACCTCCGTCACGGATGCTCCCCCAGCCTGCAATCCAGCAGCGCGTGTTCGGAGAGAGACGGACGGATGCGTCAGGAAGGCAGATGGGCAGGACTCGCTCGGAGAAGGGGATGGAGTGCTCCAGGCGCACCAGGGCGATGTCTGCACGGGAGCCCTCTCTCCAGGAGTACACGGGGTGGGACCTCACCCAGGCGATGCCCACCTCCTGGGACCTTGGGCCAGGGTTCCCCAGCTGCCAGGCCCCCAGCAGCACAGAGAACTGGGATGGCTTGTTCAGACTGCTGGAAGAGGAAAGGGGGTAGGGTCAGTAGGGTCAGTCAGGAACCCCAGGGGGACGGAGCAGAGCCAGGAAGGCTCTGGGGGACAACATGCTTAGGAAGGTCCCTGAAGCAGGGTCTTTCTTCTGGGAGGCCCCAAGACTGGATAGAGACCTGGAGGGGGGGCTGAGTGGGGAGCCCAGGGTCCAGGGCAGGAGGCCTGGGGTGTCAAGTGTGGGACGGGCCATGCCTACCCCTTGAAGCAGTGGGCGGCAGTGACCACCCAGCGGCTGGTGAGCAGGGAGCCTGCACAGTGGTGGGTCCCATTCTTCTGGATGCTCACAACCCAGGGCCACTCGGCATCGGTGCTGTCCTCACCGCCCACGATCCGGTTCAGCAGCTGGGGCTTCCCACAGGCTGGAGGGACTGGCAGAGGAGGGTCACGTTTGTCAACCCCAGGGGTCCACATCCCCCGCCCTGCCCACACCCCAAGCTATTCCTCCTCTGGTCCTTCCCTGCCCTTCCTCTGCCCTCCCCTCAGGCTGGCCTTCCCTCTGAGCTCCTCTCACCTGCTGGTGCTGCCCTACCCTGCGCCCCTCTCCTAGTCAGGAGTCGCTGCTGTGCCTTCCAGGCACCCTCTGCAGCCTGCCTTCCTCTCCTGCTCCCCCACAGACATAGAATCCCCTGCCCTCGCCGCTCAAGGCGGGCCCCACTCACCAGGTATCTTGGCAGCATGGAGGGAAGCTGAGGGCAAGAGAAGGAAGGGTCAGGGCAGGCGAGAGGAGCCCCCCCGTCCCCCTACCGGGTACCCAGGGCAGCTCCCCAGACCTCCAGGGTGTGGCATTTCCTGGAGCCTGGGTAGGGCTGACGGAAACCTCAGGTGCTCTAAGCTGCGGCCTTACCCTCCCACCAGCTTCCTGTCCTGCCTGGCCCTGTGCTCCATCCCACCTGCCTGGCGGAGGACGGCTGGCACCTGGGCACCTCTCGTGGAGGCTAAAAGCCGGGGAGCACACACCCGACCCTCTCAGGCTTTCCCTCCAGACCTGAGGCTGTGGCCCGAGACCCTCGCTACCCCCAGCCCGAGGCCTGCAACAGAAACATGGGGAGGATGAGGATGTGGGGACAATGGATATCACGGGGAGGGCTGAGGTGTGGTGAGGCCTGGGTCCTGCTGGCAGCCCCAGGACATGGCAGAGAAGAGCAAGCAGCAGAGAAGGTGAAGAGACGGAGACCAGGTGAAGGCAGGGCTAGGAGGGACAGTGGGAAGGTGCTGAGTAGGGAAAAGGGACGGGGTGGCCCTGGGGGAGGGGGCAGAGGAGGGAGGGATGGCAGGGCCTCAGGACTCACCTGCAGAAGCCAGAAGCAGCAGGGGGGTTAAGATCCTGAGACAGCCCCCACCCAGGGCTGGGGGAGCTCTGGAAAGCACCATGGCCAGCAGGGGCAGGGCACGGATGGGAGAGCAGTCCTGCCTGTGACAGGGCTCTGTACAGCTCCCTACAGGTCACCCCAGGTTTTATTCTGAGAGGTGGAATGCCGCTGAACCAGTCCCCCAAGTGAGTGAGTGGCTCAGTTCCTGCCACCCGGGGCTATAGGTCATAAGAGGGGCGGAACTGCTGGGAGGAGATGAGCCGTTAAGGGGACTGGGGGCTCTAGCTGAGACCCCTCCCTCTGCCCTGGAACAGTAGACTCAGGGCTCTGGGTTGGGGGCTCAGGACCCTGGTTCCAGCTGTGGGCCCAGGATCTACCCTCTGGAGGATCAGGACCGGGACCCAGAGGTCTAGGCCAATGGCCTTGACATTGACCAGGAAAGGTCCCTAGTTTGGGGTGGGGAAGGGAAGGCCAGGGTATGGGGTCTTGGTGAGGTCCCAGGGCCTTGGGGAGAAGGGGGCTGCCCAGAGAAGCTCAGTAACGGCTCCTTCCTCCAGGGGCCACTGTGACTCAGCCAGGAGACCTCACCGAGCCCTGGGCTCTGGGATCCCGTTACCCCACTTCCCGGAAATCTGTGAATCAGGTCCCCTGTGGCGGCCTGTCATGTGGGTCCTGTCACTTGGTGGCGAACAACTCACCCCTCACCTGGACAGTGGGGAAGGCCAGGCGGGGCCAGCCAGGTGCCCAGGTGGCTGACTGACGTGGCTGCCTGGGCAGGGCTAGGGTGCCATCCCCCATGCCTGGGCTGGCCCCTGCACTCGGGTCAGAGGGCAGTGGGGCTCCACTGACACAGGGAGCCCAAGGATGCGCCAGGTGAAACCTGGTGACCCGGGGTCCCCACCAGTTCCTCCCTGACTCGGTGCCCTGATCCCATGATGCCCCCACCCCAAGCAGGAGGGGCAGGCCAATTCCTCTTCCGAGACCCACTGTTTGTGTGTGTCCTTTTTTTCATTTGATCAACAAGCCTCCCGCTGGGAAGGGCAAAAACAGAGGTTACAGAGTGGTCACATCGCAACATCTCAGTCTCAAATCCCCCGTTCCCACTCTATAAGTGAGGGAACTCGGACCTGGGGGGAGGAGCTGGTATGGAGGGGGGGAGCCTGGATTTGAACCTCCATCTGGAGGTGGATGACTGGATGGGACTCAGCAGATCCTGAGGGATCTCAGTCCAGGGGATGGAGGGTTTTCATGCAAGGTCCTAGGTGCAGGGGTACTGCGAGTCTCAGGGGCCCAAGGAGGCACCTGACTCCGGCAGGGCGGCCAGCGAAAGCTGCCCAGAAAACGAAGATCTCGGAACAGAGGCCCGGAGGGCATGTGGAGTGGGCCCTGCAGAGACAGGCAAGAGGGCTCCTCGCAAAAGAGAGGGAGTCTGCGGCTTGGAGGAGCTGGGGGCCCTGCTCCAGGCTGACCCTCAGTGCACCCCACTGGGCACACTACTTCAGTCTCTCTGCGGCTCCCAGCTTGGCCAACATGCTCTGCCCCACAGCCCCACAACTCCCACGCTTCCCCGCCCCGAGGCTGGAAGGGTCTGGCAGGAGTCAGCAACAGAGCCTCCCCTGGAGACCGGGACTGTCAGTACCAAGGGACCATCGCTGTGTTTTACTGGCCCCTCACCCCTACTCCCACCTTGGCGGGAAGGGAAGGAAACAGCTGGGGGTTACATTGCAGCCAGAACCACCCCTCCACTTCAGGCGAGCCACCTGTCACACCCCACCCCAAACAGCCCCCAGCTGATGTGCCCTCCCAGGACTAGGAGGAGGGGGCTGCTGGACAGCAGCCTCACCCAGCCGCCAAGGTGAGGGGCTGGTCCAGGGAGGCTCCCCCTCCCCACCCGCCCCCGATCCTGGGTCACCGCTGTACTCCATGGCTAGGCTCAGGCTCCCCCAACCTACTCCTTTCCTGCAACTAAGGTGGTTGGCCTCTCCTGCTCATTTGATAAGCATTTATTGGGCAACTGCTATATGCCAGGCCCTGTGCTGGGCACTGGGACACAGTGGTGGTTAAGACATAGGTCCTCTCGGGGCGCCTGGGTGGCTCAGTTGGTTGAGCAAACTGCCTTCGGCTCAGGTCATGATCCTGGAGACCCGGGACTGAGTCCCACATCGGGCTCCCTGCTCGGCGGGAAGCCTGCTTCTCCCTCTCTCGCTCCCCCTGCTTGTGTTCCCTCTCTGGCTGTGTTTCTGTCAAATAAATAAAATCTTAAAAAAAAAAAAAAGACCTAGGCCCTCTCTTCAGGTAGCAGGCATCTCCCAGGGTTGGGAGGCGGAGCAGGTGCACAGGACGCACGGGGAGGTATGGCTGGGTATGCTGTTCCAGGGTAGATATCCGCACCGGGCTATGCACTCATCCCCAAACCACATCTACTAGTGCCTGCCGGGCGCCGCTGTGCCAGGGGGGATACAGCAGCGGGTCAACCGAAACCAACCCCAGACCTGGTGTCAGGGACGCTGGAGGAAAGACAATGAACAATAGGAATAAATCACTTAGTCTGATGGATGATGAAGTCCTGGGGAAGCCCAACCAGGAAGGGGATGTGGCCAGGGGGAGGGTAGCCATCGTGTCAGGACGCAGGACAGTCCTCCCTCCAGCAGTGTCTTACGGGTGCAGTCGGAGATCACCCCAGCCCCAGAATGGCACCAGCAAAGGCTCCGCTGGCTGGGACTGGCGGATCTGAGCTATGGCAAAGGAGAGGCATGGGGGGGCGGGCGGGGGCACTCTGTGGAAGTGACACTGACCTGGGCTCCAGGGAACCAGATGGGGACAGAAGCGGAGAGGCTGTTCCAAGGGGAGGGACACACATGGCCCATGTGCATCTGTGGATAATGGACAGAGTGGCCTGTCCACCCAATGGAATAACATCGATATTATCCAGCCATAACAGGGAATGAAGCACCAGATGCCTGCTGGGGGGGCGGAGCCAGAGAACAATCACTTGGTAACAGGGGCCGGAAACGCAAGGACAAATATGGCAAGGCAGAATTCCACTTCCAGGAGGTCCCTGAGGTTGCAGAGCCACAGCCCCAGGAAGGGGGCGTGCCGGGGGCGGCTAGGGAAGGGCCTGGAGTTAGGGTCTGGAGGCGGCAGGGGCACAGTCCTTCGGGAAGACAGGAAAGGCATGCAGATGAAGCTGGGAGGCCCGCACGTATGCCATGCTGCCGAGCCGTGCACTGAACAGTGGTGAGAACAGTAAATCATGTCTGTTTTACTACAACTAAAAGAATGGGGAAGAAAGTCTGAATGCCCTCACCCCCTCAACCCCCCCACCCCGTCCTGTGAACACTGGGAGCTGTGACAACACTGGGCCACCGCGGGGGAGTGGCCCTAGCCAGCGAAGGTCACCCTGGGCCCCATGGGGGCAGGCAGAGCACTCACACTCCCAGGAGCTCCTTCCTCCACTCTGGGCCTCAGTTAAACCATCTGTGAAGAGGACTGTCAGCCCCGCCCAGGTGTGAGGGCCTGGTGGCCCCGCAGGGCTCTGGGCCAAGCGTCTGCAGGGGGTTTTCTGGGGGCACTAATGGTTTTCAGGAACCATCTGTCCCTGGCTGGCTGGCCCCAGGGACACTCAAGGACACGGCTCCCTGGGTGTTGTGCCGTCACTGGGGATGTCCGTCCTCTGGTCTAATTGCACTCCTTAGCTCTCCTAGGAACCCACAGGTCTTCAACCCCATCTCAGATCCCACTCAGAGGCCCACCTCTACCCCAGCCCAGCCCCCACAGCCGGGGCCTCCCCTTTTCAACTGCCTCTGCCCAGGCTCCCCACGGTCTCCCCAGTTCTGCCCACCTCTGTCCTGGCCACAGAGCTCTGCCGCTGCTCCTTTCCATGCCTGGCATCTTGGGGTACACGGTGGCTCCACCGGGGCAAGCACACCGAATCCTCTCCCCATCTTTTGGCACTCCAATCCTGGCCTGTGTGGTCAGAGCACATGCCCAGACCACCGCCCACCTAAAACTCTTGGGAAAAAAGCTTTCTCCACCTTGTAACAGCATTCCCTGTCCTTGTGACAATCTCCATGAAGTGGAGGCTGAGCACCCCCGTTGTCCAGTCTTCCTTTCTCTGGTGGTAGGGGCTCCCCCCCACAACTCCCTCCCTCAGTCCCACACTTCCTAAATGCAGAACCCAGCTGCCTGACTCTCTGACTGCTGGACTGCTAGGGCCCAGGTGTTAACTATATGACTCAGGTATTATGCTGGCTAACATCTTCCCTTCCGGGAATAGAAAGCATTGTTAGTTCTTGTGGTCCACTAAGACCTTCAGGCATCTTCCAAGCTGCACTTAGAGCTGCTCCCCCATCCCTTACTGATTTACTCTCTTCTGCTAGGGCTCATCCCTAAGTTAGCTTGCTCCAGAGCCTTCCTTCCATGCCTTAGAGCATTCTCCTCTAAGTTTTGTTCACAACCATTTCCTCCTTCAGAAAAACTTGCTGTGTGGTGGGTTTCTTAGGACCTTATCACGTTATTCTCAGTGACCCACTGTTCTCATGGAAAATAACTCCTCAGTCTGGGCTGCGCACCGGCGGGAAGGAGGGTAGTCAGTCCTCATACAGAAATGTCACTGGGCTTGCCCACTCTGGGGGCCAGAACCCCTCACACCTCCACTCCACTCCCTCGTCTATACACTGCTTCTCTGGCTGGTGGAGAATCCTTTCTTTTGCCCTTACCACCACCACCGCCACCAGAATTTTCTCTTTGTGTCTGGCTAAGCTGACGGATCACAGGTAAACTTGGAGCCCCTTTGCTCTGTTTACCTTTAAAATCACACACTAGAGGGATATGTTCCCAAGGGCTCCGACTGGCTAGCAAGAGCCGATTGTTAAGTTTACAGGAAGTCTTCGAGGGGCTGATGTTAGTATCCCGAAATCAGGCAAACACAACGGGACAATGTACACCGCCAAAATCAGCCAAGGCCACAAACAGGCCTCCCCGCTAAGGCAGGGCACCGAGGAGTTCTGATGGGCAATGCGCCCAACTGTCTTCTGCGTGACCAGCCTATGCTAGCGCCGGACTCCGCGCATTCGGGCATGCCTCCTTCCACCTGGACAGACTGGAGCCTGCTCTCACCACAACACTAACATCGGTCTGGAAGGGCTAGGCTTCTCCGTGACCAGGAAGCAGAGGGGAGCTCTAGGCTGGGAAGGGCCAGGGCCAGGCCCAGAGGAGCCTGCTGGGAAGAAGGGCAGATGGTAATGGGCAAGCTAGCTGCGCTGACTCGCTGTGTACCCATCGCCAGGCTGGGCAGCTCCCAGCACTCTTGGTGACATATCAGTGACTCACAGACCAAGGAGAGGGGGCAGGACCTCAGAGTCTTGAGGTCGGAAGTCATGGTCAAGGGCTCATAGAAAGGAAGTGAACGCTGCCGGGATCAGCCATGTCTGAGGGCAAGTGCTGAATGAGGGGCCCTCGTCCAGGTCCTGAGGGAGCTGGTCCCAGAGCTGGGGGCTGCAGGTCCCCCCAGCCTTCCTTTAGAGCTTCCTATGGAGACATGACCTAGCCCCCCAGGTGACCAGCACAGCCGAGTCATACCTGGGGACAGGAAGCATGCAAAACCAGCCCCAGCCTCCCCCACAGGGTGGAGAGCCACCTCCAACCACGTTCCTCCTCCTCCTCACCCCTCCGGGGCAATGGGTGACTTCTGGTTACTGCTAATGAATGGCTTCTGGGTTCAGTGCGGTTTCTGCCGCCAGGAGGACAGACAGCTCTGGGGCAGAGGACTTGCTGGGAGCTGGGGGAGGGGGAGGTCCAGCGCACCTACGGAGGTATGAGGCACCCACTTCCTCATCACTGCCAGTCCTTCCAGCCCATCTGGGTGCTGAGGACTTGGGACCCCTGATGGACTTTTTCAACCAGGGGACCCTGACCGTCCCTTGAACCCTGACACCCCCCAGACCGCCCACCCCCGATTTACCTGGGGGCTCCGGCCCTAAGGTGAGCCATCCCAGACTCAGCCTGTGCTCCCCACCCGAGTCCACCTGAAAAGGAAAAACTACCCTGTACACGCAGAATGCCTTTTTGACACCAGATGTGTGGGATTTTGCTCACGAAGCAGTTCTCCAACCTGGACACCAACTGGACTTGGCGCAGATCCCACAGGGTAAGGGCTCAGCCTCACAGATCCCCCCGACTTCAGGCACCAATCCCAGGTGTAGGGGGGGTCCTCAGGTCATCCAAACTTCTGCCGACACGGCTACAAGTCCAGGGTTCCCAGGACCCCCTCCTCAGGTTCAATACTTGGCTTGGACGGCTCAAAGAACTCAAGGAACACTTGGTTATCCCGTTTATTGTTTGCTAAAGGATGGAGGGGAACAGCCAGATGAAAGGGCACACAGGGCCAAGTCAGGAAGGGTCCAGGGTGCCGGAGCTACCGTGTCCTGGAGCTGGGGCGCGCCGTGCTCCCAGCATGTGGACATGGTCACCAACCTGGAAGCTCCCGAACGCCACACTTTAAGGATTTTCATGGAGGCTAACCCTGTGGGCGTAAATGACGATTCACTCCATCTCCAGCCCCTTCCTGTCCCCTGGGGGTCTGGTCTTTCTGGTGACCGGCTTCCGTCCTAGAGCTATCCAGAGCCCACCAAGAGTTATCCCCTCAAACAAGACACCTCTGCTACCCAGGGAATTCCAAACGATTCAGGAGCTCTGGGTCACAGGTCGCAGGGCCCCCATTTCAGAGACGACCATCTGGAATAAAGACTTAACCAGCACACGACAAACCCACCAGTTAAAACCAGACAAGGAGCCAGGCAGCTGCCCTTGTGGAAAGACCCGGGTGAGTTAGATAACTAGCGCTTTGAATGACCCCATTTCTCCCTTCCTGTGCCCTAATTCCTGCTCTTTGTTTAAATTCACTAGTAAACAGAGAGACCACGAGACCCTAGCCTTCCCTGGTTTGGACCCTAGAAAAGGCAGAGCCCTGGTCAGCGCTCTCCCCCCCCCCCGCCCCCGCCCCCTGTAACCTCACTGGGTGTCCCTAGGGCATACTGTGGCCCCCTCCACAACCTGTGAGTAACAAATCTGGGTTGTTTTGGGTTTTTTTCCAGTTTCCTGTTGTTGCTGAGGTGCATCTTGCAAGCAATCATAGGACCCACAGGGCCTAACCAGCCACATGGTGTCGGGGGGGGGCCAGCCACTGTAGTGCAGGCAGGCAAGTGCCCCAGGTACCCCAGCCTAGGGCAGCACTGTCAGTGGGATCCCTCAGCAGGCCATGGGGGTTCCAGCCACGAGCCGGGCATCCAGGCCCTTCTCCCCTGCCGCGTAGCTCAGGAACTCTGCCCTGGACTCGGTAGCAGCAGCCTCCCGGCCAACCTCCTCTCCTAGCAACCAGAGATGCTTAACACAACTCAAGGTGGATCAGGACACGTCCTCCTTTACACTCTGCCAGCGCCCACTGCCCTTGGAAGGAGCTCCAGATTCCTCCCTCAGGTCTGCATTACCTGCCCCTTGCTGTCCTCTCCCTCACATTCTCTCCTCCAGGCTCATTCCTTCCAGTCACATGACTCAGGGGCCCTCCCTGTCCTCGAGCCCTTTGCCCTATGAGGGCCTCGTATAGGCTCTTCCATCTGGAAGATTCTAACCCCGTCTTCAGAGTCCACACGTTCTCCCACTGCTTAGTTTAAGGGGCACTCTCCCTGACTCTTCTACTTGGCCCTGCGGGGAACAGCCTGGAAGATCTGCCCTGGAGATCCCCAATGGCAGCACTGGCAGTGCGTGGCCCGAGACGATCTGATCCTACCAGGTGTGGGCCTTTCTCTGTCTCTGATGAGGCTATTTACAACTACTCTGTATGGACAGAAAACAGCATGCCAGTAACTCTTGTCTCTAGAAAAGCAAGTCACGGTCCACCAAGGCAACTGGGCTGTTTCCTCGGCGTCCTGACAGCTTTGCCAGGTCCCATCAGTGGGCAAGTGCACTTCAGCAATCCTTCCGGGACTGGCGCAGTCAGTGCTTTGTATGTATGCACACACATAAAGGTGTGCTGCTTTGAGCCCTCTTTTGAAACAGTATCTGACCCGTTCCCTCCTTAAGTGATAAAAAACATCTCTGGATGTTCTTGGGAAAGTCATTTTACATTCTGGTGGAAAATCCAATGTCAGCCTGTATGCTGCTCTATTAAAGTTACCGGATGTTTGTTTAGAAACTAGCACGGTGAACAATCAGTTGTGTGAGGACAGGGACTTCTTTTGCTTTTCAGGGAAAAACCATGGAAGACTTTGAAACACACAAAGAAGGCTGCGTTTCCAGTGGGAGGCTGGGCACGGAGAGCGGGTCCTTTGGAGCTACCCGATTCTCCAGGGTCTCTGGACTGCTGTCTTTAACTAGACTATTTTACCACCACCTCTTCCCCCTCCATCCTGGGAAAAAGAGGATTCTCAACACCTCATTTTCTCGCTCTATAGGATACCGACCAGTTCTGCATCCAGTTATCAAACTGATTTCAGCACTCCTGATTTCCTATACGTGTCCTCTTCAGATTCCCTTTTACTTTTTTCATTTACATATTTCATCATTCATTCATTTATTTGACAGAGATAGAGACAGCTAGAGAGAACACAAGTAGGGGGAGTGGGGGGGCGGAGAAGCAGGCTCCCTGCAAAGCAGGAAGCCCAATGCCGGACTTGATCCCAGGACTCTAGGATTATGACCTGAGCCAAAGGCAGACCTTTAACAACTGAGCCCCCAAGGTGCCCCTTCAGATTCCCTTTTTAACCAGTTTTGACAAACTCTTGGTTTCCTCATTCATTAATGGGTTAAAATTTTTGACACATGCCCATTTTAGAGTTATTTGAAAGTCATGCCTTTACCTTTTTGAAAATTACATTAAAAAAAAAAAAAGATTTTAGAGATGCATCAATGGCTACTTGGTTAAGTGTCTGCCTTCAGCTCAGGTCATGATCCCAGGGTCCTGGGATGAGTCCCACATCAGGCTCCTTGCTCAGCAGGGAGCCTGCTTCTCCATCTGCCTGCTGCTCCCTCTACTTATGCTTTGACAAATAAATAAATAAAGTCATTTAAAAAATTGATTTTATGTTTAAATAATCTTTATGCCTAATGTGGGGTTCAAACCCACAGCCTTGAGATCAACAGTTGCACGCTTCACTGACTGGGCCAGCCAGGTGCCCCCTTGAAAATTACATTTGGGTGCCTGGAAGGCTCAGTCGTTAAGTGACTGCCTTCGGCTCAGGTCATGGTCCTGGAGTCCTGGGATAGAGCCCCGCATCGGGCTCTTTGCTCTGTAGGAAGCCTGCTTCTCCCTCTCTCAGTCCCCGTGCTTGTGTTCCCTCTCTAGCTGTGTTTCTGTCAAATAAAATAAAATCTTTAAAAAAAAGAAAGAAAATTATATACATATATTTTTAAAGATTTTATTTATTTATTTGACAGAGAGAAACACAGCTAGAGAGGGAACACAGCAGAGGGACTGAGAGAGGGAGAAGCAGGCTTCCCGCCGAGCAGGGAGCCCAATGCGGGACTCGATCCCGGGTCTCCGGGATCAACCCGGGATCATGACCTGAGCCGAAGGCAGTCGCTTAACCAACTGAGCCACCCAGGCGCCCCCAAAATTATATTTTTAATGTCTTACTCTTATACCCTCAGTGCTTGACATGAAATGGCAATTTTGCTGAGACTACTAAATGTTTACAAATATGTACTTATTAATAACGCAGGCTGCAAATTCTATTTTTCCCTATTATTTCAATTATGCTATTACATTATTTTAACCTGCTTTTAAAACTTAACATATGGGGCACCTGGATGGCTCAGTCGTTAGGTATCTGCCTTTAGCTTAGGTCCTGAACCCAAGTCCTGGGATTGAGCCCCATACGGGGCTCCCCGCTTAACAGTGAGCCTGCTTCTCCCTCTCCGATTCCCCCTGCTTGTGTTCCCTCTCTCACTCTGTGTCAAATAAAAAAATAAAATTTAACATATTTTGGACTCATAAACTATTCATTCGTAACATGACCGTTAGCGCCATGTAATATTCCACTGTATAGTTTACCCAAGGCCGTGTCCTCTGATACTGGACATTCATTCTTCTTACTGTTTTATCTAATACTTCAGTTAAACAACCCTGTTCATAAATCCTTAAAAAACATCCTTGATTAGTTCCTCAAGTTACGTTCCTAGTAGCGAAATCAGTAGGTAATAAACTTATTTGATATGTATTGTCAAACTACTCTCTTTTCTAAAAAGACTCTTCTGAGAGTTGTGTGGTGATTTCTCCCCCCGCCTCCTTCCTCACCACAGAAAGACAGAATGCAAGTATCTTCCCTTGTATCCTGGCAGGGTGTGAAGGCTCAGTCTTCCTTGCCCTTAAGGAAAAGAACTGGCTCTCCAGTTGCTCATGATGTGGTGCCAAGGCTGAATTCACCAGCAAGGTGTTGTGAAAAAGGGGAGCACTGATGTGGAGAGAGGAGACAGGAAATGTGTCAGCTAGGAACAGCAAGGGGAGAGATTCCCCAAGTCTAAGATGGGCGGGCCTGCAAACCTGGCAAAGTCCCATGACGGTGCTGCCCAAATGTCCAGGAGACCCCAGAAGCTGAGACGTCGCTGGCAGACCCCAGCCCTCACTGGGACCCTGTGGTTCAGGTGCCAGGGCTTCCCTAAGCAGGCAGATTTTTTAGCGAGGATGCTGATAGGGCCCAAACTGAATGTCAACTAAGGACAGGTATTCCCTAAGGCCTCAACTGCTCCTAAATAACCAGCTGCTCCAGTCCTCCCCAGACCTTCCCAAAGTCTAACAGGTGAAAGGTTCATGCCTGCGGGTTGCACAGCAGACTCCTGACCTGATTTTTGCTCAGGTCATGATCTCAGGGTCCTGAGACAGAGCCCCATGAGACCCATGTCCAGCTCCCTGCTCAGCAGAGAGTCTACTTGAGGGACACTCTCTCCCTCTCCCTCTCCCTCTTGCCCTGTTCTCTTTCTCTCAAATAAATACATAAATCTTTAAAAAATGTAAAGTTAATGCCCGTTGAGGCAGGGGTCCTCCAAGTCTCTTGAGGAAGCCTGAAGCCTGTTCTGACTGTTTGGAACTAGTTACTGAGTATGTTTCATGTTGCCCCCACACCTGTCCTTGGGGGCAAGGGTAGTGAGCGGTGCAGGGAAGGGAGGAAACTAGACTGAGCTGGTAGTCTGGTTAATATCCCGTCCATTTCTCCTGCTGTCTCCCAACCTGGTTAACCCTCCCAGTCTTTCCCAGCTTGCTAACTGGGCCCTCAGGCTGCTCTAGACCCACAATATGCAGAGCAGCCCACACCCCTGAGGGCTGGCGCTGCTCCAGGATCATGTGGACTTCAGTTCCAACAACAGCTGGTTGCCATAATCAACGCGTGGCCTCACTTCCTCCACCTCCGCTCAAAGCATCATCTTCCCCACTGGACAGATGAGGAAAGGAGCTCACAGAGGACAGCCGCTGGGAAGTACAAGGCCAGGAGTCAAACGCCCCACGGCCATTTTAAGATCCTGGTAAGCCAGGACCAAACGGTGTGTCACATTGGCTGCGCCTCTCTCTACAAAGTAAATGCAACGGACCCAAAACCATTTGCTTTGAGTTGCAGCTGGCTGGCGAACAGTAACGCTTCTGAAATATTAATAAACATCTATTCATTTATATTTGGCAGCTCCCTTTTCCTATGTGAGAATAAGAATTGTTTGGGAGGCTCAGAGGGTTACGCCTCTGCCTTCGGCCTGGGTCGTGATCTCAGGGTTCTGGGATCGAGGCCCGCATCGGGCTCTCTGCTCAGCGGGGAGCCTGCTTCCTCCTCTCTCTCTGCCTACTTGTGTTGTGATCTGTCAAATAAATAAATAAAAATCTTAAAAAAAAAAAAAGAATTGTTTTTCAGGACTCAGACGTTTTTATGAGCCCAACGGTACTGTGCGGTATACTGAAAGGCTAGCACAGGCTGAAACCCTGGTCTTCTCAGGGCATGCCTGACTCCTGCCTGCAATATGACCCCGCTCTACAGGCACGCAAACCCCATACAGGACTCCTCTGGTGCAAATAACCAGGGACCGTGACTCACACCGGCTGAGGCAAAATAACGTCACTATTATTGGGACTGACCATGCCAGGAACACCTGCCCAGAGAAACAAAAGGTGCAAGGAACCTGACTCTCCTGCTTCACAAAAAGCCATTTAAAATCGCACAACTTGCGGGGCGCTTGGATGGCTCAGTCGGTTAAGCATCTGCTTTCGGCTCAGGTCATGCTCTCAGGATCCTGGGATCCAGCCCTTCGTGGGGCTCGTTCTAATAAAAGCTTAAAAAAAAAAAAGAGGGGCGCCTGGGTGGCTCAGTCGGTTGAGCGACTGCCTTCGGCTCAGGTCATGATCCCAGAGACCCGGGATCGAGCCCCACATCGGGCTCCCGGCTCAGCGGGAAGCCTGCTTCTCCCTCTCTCACACCCCCTGCTTGTGTTCCCTCTCTGGCTGTGTTTCTCTCTGTCAAATAAATTAAAAAAAAGAAGAAGAAGAAAAGAAAAGAAAGAAAACCCGCACAACTTTCAACAGTTTGCATTAAACGATAGCTGAAGCTCCAAGACTGGAAACCTTTCCTGCCTAACAATCCTCAACTCTGCAGCCCGAATCGAATCTTACCTAATCCTAATTAAATCCTGCACCCAAAAGCCCTCCTTAAACGCGCGGAAACCTCAACAGCCCAGCTCTCCCCGCCACCTCCTCTCGGCACTCTTTCAAGACCGCGCTCTCCCTGAACCAGACGCCCTTCTCAGCGTGACTCGGTGGCGGCCGCGCCGGCGCGAACGTCTCTGCCTCAGAGAACACCGCGTAAAGCAGGTAAGGAAAGCGGCGTCTGCTGCCCCCGGTCACGCGCACGGGCCTGCTCCCCGGGAACGGAAGGCGAGCCCGCGGCCCCCCCGCCCGGGAGCCCTGCCCTGCCCTGCCCTGCCCTCGTCCGCGCCCGTGCCCGCGGCCTCCTTGCCTCATCCCCCGGGCGCCGCTGCCTCAGGGTGACTCAGGAGGAAGCTCCGGTCGCTCGTCCCTCCGCACTAATCCAGGTGGACTCAGCGCCCGGGAAAACACAAGCGGACTCCGCGGTGACTAATGGACGCCTAGCGACGAACGACGCGCACTCACTCGGGCGCCTCAGCCGCCGGAAGTGCGGCCGCTGCGCGGGGGGTGCCGGGAAGGCTATCGGCTGACTTCCGGCCGCAGGGGCTGCTGGGTGGGGCTATGTGCGCGCGCGCGGGGCTGCCACGCGGAGAGCGGCGGGCGGAAAGCGCGGGTGGCGGCGGTGCGGCCCGGGTGCGGGACTCAAGGGGACCCCGCCTAAAGTGGGAGGGCGGGCAACCCCGTACTCGGAGCTGAGGCCTGTGTGCGGAGGCTGCGCGCCTGCGCGTGGCCAAGAGCCCCCCCCCCCCAAGCTCTTAACCTGCCCCGGTTCAAGAACTAGAATACGAGCCACCGGAAACGGGGGGCGCGCAACCGGAAGCGTGCTGGCACCGACTAGTGCCGAGTCCCTAGAGCCCCCGGGAAGCCTTCAGAATGTTGCAAGCTGGCTGGCGAATGTTCATGATCTTTAAAGAATTGTGTAGACCCACAATTAAGGTACAATAAAAACAAACAAAACCCCCTCTTCCTACCTATTGTGCTACTTTTTACTATAACGGAAGTTGGGAGGGCTGTTGTAACCTAAAAGTCCATTCGAGTAAACGGGGAGTTCTAAGTGTGGGGGCTACTCGTTGGCTGGGTTATGGCAGTCTCTCATTGGTTGGGTTGTGACAGTGGCAGTCTCTTATTGGCTGGGCTGTTGCCAGGGCAGGAGGAAACCTTCCTCAGACTGGGCTAGTGAAGTAGCTTCCACCTGCTGTTCAGGAGCGACCGGGCTGGGAGTGCCTCCTGCTGGCGCCCTGACTGCCTTATAAAGAAGGTTTCCTTTTTTATCAATTTTCATAGTAAACATTGGCGGGCTCTAGAAATCACCCTCCCCCAGCCGACCCCCCAGAGCAGCTTGTTAAACATTCCCGAGCACACCACCTAGTCAGGCGATGGTCAGAGCAGACATTCAAGAAGACAAGACCCAGGCTAGGGACGGAATCAGCCTCCTCTTTATTAAGGCCTCGCGCAGGGTCTGACCACGGCGCATAATGCACGTTGGGAGGAAGGGAGGGAGGAAACCATGTGCTTCTCCGGGCTGTCAGTTTACTTAAGGCCGCCTTGCCTAACCCTGACCCTGACTGTGACTCTCACCTTACCTCTGTCTAATTGTCCTAACAGCCTTCGCTGGCCCGTGCAAGGCCCTGAATGTCAACACTCTTTCCCTGGTGAATGTCAGCCAGGAAAGGATTTTGAACTGCGGTGATAAAAATCCCAAGTCTGCTTTTGGATGAGAATCAGGCCTGTCTGGAGGACAACTGAGGAGAGGAATGAATAGATGGATGGAGGCCAGCCCATGCATTCGGGACTTTGTTCAGTACCCACCGTGTGGGACCTCTGGAGGGACGGGGCGTTAGCACAATGCATGGCTCCAGGGAGTTCACGCTAATGGGGCAAGAGACAGTAAACAGACAATTACTATGAGTGTGATAAGTGCATCGAAAAACGCAGATCGAAGTGCCAAGGGGTGACTCATTCTTTCTGGAGGAGGCAAGGAAGCTGTAACCCAGCCCGGACTAGTGGGGCTTGTGTGCAGAGGGAAGTTGTCAAAAGAAGGAAAAGGGTGGAACTCCCAGGCTGACAAACTGCCCTGGCAAAGGCCCTTGTTTATAGAGGGCCTGGGAGATTGGACGGGAACAGAGAGGCTAAGGCGGGGACGGAGGGGGCATGGGAGATAGCCGATCGGCTGCAGGGGGGCAAGGAGCCAGTCCCTGCAGAGTGGGGTCGGGGTGTGTTCTCTATTATGCTCCAGTTAGCTCTGTATCTGCAGTGACACTCAACTTTTCAGCTCTATCTCCCACCTTCCTTCCATGCTCCCGCCAGGAAAGAACACCACTCACAGCCTGACTCCAAGCTTGATACCCTGCTTTTTTGCCCCAAACTCTCTTTCTCTCATTCACGCACTCTATATTGTAAATTTTACCCAAATTTATTGTCTAGTAGAATGTATGATTCTAAATCATTCCAAAAGACAAGTTAAAAAAATAAAACTGCCTTTCAAGAGCATTTACATTTAAATGTTTTAATCTGGGTGCCTCCGGCGGTTAAGTGTTTGCCTTTGGGTCATGATCCCACAGTCCTGGGATTGAGTCCCACATCGGGCTTCCTGCTCAAGCGGGGACCCTGTTTCTCCTTCATTCTCTCCCCTCTGCTCGTGATCTCTGTCTCACGCTCTCTCAAACAAATAAATAAGATCTTGAAAAATATGGGCGCCTGGGTGGCTCAGTGGGTTAAAGCCTCTGCCTTCGGCTCAGGTCATGATCTCAGGGTCCGTGTCGGGCTCTCTGCTCAGCAGGGAGCCTGCTTCCTCACCTCTCTCTGCCTGCCTCTCTGCCTACTTGTGGTCTTTCTGTCAATAAATAAATAAAATCTTTAAAAAAAATTAAAAATAACAATGTTTTAATTTTTTTAAAAAGATTTTATTTATTTGACAGAGAGAAAGAGAGCACAAGCAGGCAGAGGGAAAGGGAGAAGCAGGCTCCCCGCAGAGCAGGGGAAGCCCAATATGGGACTCGATTCCAGGATTCCGGGATCATGACCCAAGCTGAAGGCAGTCACTCGACCAACTGAGCCGCCCGGGTGCCCATTGTTTTAATTTCTATGAGATTTGCATTCTGTTTTTGTGTTCCAGTGTTGTAGACACATTCTATATTTTCTTCCAACAGGTTACTAGTTAAGGGATTTAAAAACCTTTTTGTGAATAAGTATGGAGATATTATTATATATTAGCTACCTTTTTTCAATGATGTTTACTGAATAATCATTTCATTCCCCACTGATTTGACGTGACACTGAAATAAGATACATCTGCGTGTGTCTATTAGGAACAGACACAATCTACACAGAAAGATTAGGGATACAGAAAAACTATATGCTGTCACTCATATGTGCAATCTGAAAAGGTCACATTTGCAGGAGCAGAGAGGTGGTTGCTGGGGCCATGGGGTGGGAGAAAATGGGGAGACATTGGTCAAAGGGGACAAATTTCAGGTTATAAGATGAGTAAGTTCGAGGGATGTACTACACAGTCACTATTGTTAATAATAGTGTATTGTATGCTTAAACTCCACTAAGAGGCTACACCTCAAGTATCCTCAAAACACACACAAAAGGAGGTGATGGGTGTGTTAATTAGCTGGATGGTGGTAATCATGTCACAATGTATACATATATGAAACCACACTGCACACCTTAAATATATACAATTTTTATTTGTTAATTACATTTCAGTAAAGCTGGATGAATAAATAAATAGATAAATGTTTATAAGAGTGAAAAAGAGAAAGAATGAACAAACTCTACAGTTTAGCAAAAGTGAATCTATTTCATACATTTTGCAGGTCAATTCATAACCAGAGCAGTAGGTCTTCTAGAAATATCAGATAAAACAGTTGCCCTTGTTTATGGGTTCTGAGGAAATCTTGAGAGTTGTGTGGTAGACAGAAGTGACAGGTCACATGACATCTGCCCTTACTGTGCCGCACCTTCTCAGCTCACCCGCTTGTGAACCATTTCCCTCATTAGAATTTCTCCACATCACCAGCCCCAGAAGAAGATCCCACAAGCTCTTAAAGAGCACATTTGACGCTGAGGCTTTGGTCTTTCGTGAACACGGTGTAATCTGTTGGATGCCTGTTCAGGATAATGGTTCTCTGGCGATATCTATGCACCCAAGTATCAAAAAGTGCAAAAAGTTTAGTCTGAGAACAATCACAGCTATTGTGAGAAACAGGTGACGCATAGTTTGTATTCTCCTACCTAGGAGAATAAGTGTTGAGGGTCAGATTGGTCAATTTTCTTATCTTTTCTTTTTTTTTTAAGATTTTTTAATATATTTGTCAGAGAGAGAGTGCACGCACAGGCAGGAGCAATGGTGCAGGCAGAGGGAGAGGCAGTCTCTTCGCTGAGCAAGGAACCCGATGTGGGGCTCAATCCTGGAACCCTGGGATCATGACCTGAGCCGAAGGCAGATGCTTAACCGGCTGAGCCACTCAGGCGCCCCCAGGTACACAATTTTTACATAATTCTTGGCCTAGGTGTAAATTCTTGTACAAACCAGTGAAATCCAGAGTGTTGGGTGTCTTCTGAGAATTTAACATATCAGCCTTCTAATAAGGTATTGGTTACCTGGGAGTTTGGATTAAATGCATGAGATACCCCAATAACAAATGCAAAAAAAGTGAAGATTATTCACTTTCCAGAGTCTACAGCACTTTCTTGGTGTACCAATTCATGTGAAATGTACAAACTTTGCAACCGTACAGGTCATTTTCCTCACCTAGTACTTTATTTTTTTTTATTAAAGATTTTATTTATTTGACAGAGAGAAACACAGCCAGAGAGGGAACACAAGCAGGGGGAGTGAGAGAGGGAGAAGCTGGCTTCCTGCTGAGCAGGGAGCCTGAGGTGGGACTCGATGTGGGGCTTGATGTGGGGCTCGATGTGGGGCTCGATCCCGGGTCTCTGGGATCATGACCTGAGCTGAAGGCAATCACTTAACCAACTGAGCCACCCAGGCGCCCCTCACCTAGTACTTTATAGTTGTCATACGTCTTATATCTACGTTACAGAGCCCGAAACATAGTTTTTGCTTCAAATCTCCTGTATTTTAAAGAAATGAGAAGGAAAACCCAGTATTTTATATATACTTACATAGTTTCCATTTCTAGTGCTCCTTTTACTTTCTGAAGGTCTGTGATTTCACCTGGGATCTTTTCAGATCCTGAGACCTTCTTTCCTCTGGCTTCTCTTGTAGGGCCAGGCCTACTGGCAATCCATTCTCTTAGTTTTCATTTATCTGAAGTTGTATTCTTCCTCTCGTTCTTGGAGAGGATTTTCACAGGAGATGGCTTTTATGGGATTCTGGGTTGACAGGGGTCCCCACCACCACCACCATCAACCATCATCATCATGGTGTTCCAACATGAAGATAGTCCACTGTCTTCTGGCCTCCATTATTTCTCAGAAGTCAGCACCCTTGTACAAGCTTGAATGAAAGGAAGGTTCTTTAGATTCCCAGCTTTCTACAGATGAGAAACAGCTTGGCAGAGAAAATCATCCTACCACAGACACAGACCGTTTCCGATGGAAAAGGACGGTTGATTCAGAAACCAGAGCCCAAATCTGGAGGGTGGTACAGAGAGTCGTGAAGAACGACTTCCAGGGACTCCAGACAAGCCATGTGCCCTGCTCCCAGTTGGGGAAAGCAGCACCACTGGCCCAGCTGCATTTCAGAACCGTTGTGGACCGACGACTGCTAAGTGTGTTTATGGATGATGGCCGCCCTGTCCCTTCCTCACCGTGCGTGTTGGGACCCAGAATGCGACAAGGCTTTGGGGGCACTGGGCACGTCTTGAACTATACTTCCTGTATTTCTTGACTCCTGGAAGTTGATGATTGCTTTTGTTGGTGGTATTCATTTCCTTCATCCCTACCCACACCTTCCAGTTCCGTACAAGGTCAGTCCTGTTAGGGACAACATCAGATCATTTTTCTCCTTGTCCACTGCGTCCCTCCATGAAATGCCCATTTTCCTCCTTTCTGGGACATCCCTTTAGCTGTCATCCTGGAATGCTGTTTGCCTTTCCCCTGCTCCCTGTTTGCCTTTCTCCTGCTCCCTGTCCCAGGTCTTGTGTCTTCCTCTGTCTCAGTTTCCACCTTGTTTTGGGGGAGGACATCCTTAGGTTGGTTCATCAGACTGAAAAGACCACACGGTGGCAGAGGGCATGATGCTGATGATGTTGGAATTCCTCTTGCTTGTGTCCCAGTGAGGACGGCCTGCCCTCTCTGTTCACCCCCCTTCACCACTCTTCTGCATTTGAGCTCCGTGTCCCACACAGCATGTTTCCTAATATTCTTGCTGCACTCTTCTGCAGTCAGACAGCATCTTTCCTCCGTAGCTTCCCAAGAACAGTGCATGGGGGCTAAGTTTTTTGAGACGCCCTATGTCTGAAAACGTCTTTGTTTGACTCTCATGCTTACCGAGAGAGTGGTCGTTATTGCTTCTTACTGACCAGCATCTTTCCCTCTTCCTCCTTTCTGTTAACAAATTCTGCCCGGGGGCACC
Source organism: Spilogale gracilis (assembly GCA_004023965.1). Classification (NCBI taxonomy): domain Eukaryota; kingdom Metazoa; phylum Chordata; class Mammalia; order Carnivora; family Mephitidae; genus Spilogale; species Spilogale gracilis. The sequence continues at coordinate 23,451 of PITA01003412.1, forward strand.
TGGGTGGCTCAGCCGGTTAGGCATCTGCCTTTGGCTCGAGTCATGATCTTGGGGTCCTGGGATCAACCCTATGTCAGGCTCTCTACTTAGAGGAGGGGAGCCTTCTTCTCCCTCTCTGGCTCCCCCTGCTTGGGTTCTCTCTCTTTCTCTCTTTCAAATAAATATATAAATACAACCTTTATTTTAAAAAATTCTGTGGCCATGTGGTGAGCATTTGTCCAGCCTGGGCTGATCACATGGCCAGGAGACAAGTTGGGCCATTTAATGTCCTTTCCTGGGATGATTCTTCTGAATGGACAGAAAAGGAGTTCTGGTCCTCTCAGGTGGCTTGCCTTAGGGGAAGACATTCTAGCTGGCAGCCACATCCCTGCCTTGGGGAGTCAACCTGAGCACTGCAGAGAGAGGCAGAGAACGGAGGCGGTCAGCCAGCCGGGGTCCGCATCTCTTCCTTCAACAGGAGCACCGCAGAAACTTCCCACAGACCAGGTCCCACCAACCCACCAACGGTCCGTGAACGTCCCTTGTGTTTCATGTATTTAAGCTGCCTTTCAGTCACCTGCTTTCAGAAGAAAACCACATGCTTAGAGACATGTTCCCAGCCAGTTGCTGCTGGACATTCTGCCCTCTTTTCTTTTGGGTGCTGGAGGATGTCGCTGCTGTTTTTACAGAACTGAAAATGTTTTCAACATTTTTCTACTCACCAATTCTACTCATTGCCAAAATAGTTTTATTTGGTGTTTTTTGTTTTTGCCAGGATAAATATAACATGCCCCACGAACTCATTACTGCTTTTCCTGTATTTCGGATTTTCCTCTTGGAAAAGCCTGCCAGTAGCAAAGTCGTTGCATCAACAGGAATAACTCTCTTTTTTGTTTTTTAATGTATTTTATTTATTTATTTGACAGAGAGAGATCACAGGTAGGCAGAGAGGCAGGCAGAGAGAGAGAGGAGGAAGCAGGCTCCCCGCTGAGCAGAGAGCCTGATGTGGGCCTCGATCCCAGGAGGCAGAGGCTTTAACCCACTGAGCCCCCCAGGCACCCCGGGGAATAACTCTTAAAAAGCCGAAGGGGAGGACCGAGCAGCGACTCCCAGAAGAGCTGCGCCCACCAGCCCGCCCAGTTCCGCACAGCCCCGACCGGCAGCATTCCTCCTCCACCTGCCAACATCCCGGCAAGAGAACCGGCCGCTCCCGGCGGCTCTGATTTGCATTTGATTAAGGAGGCCGGACCTTTCTCAGTAAAGCCTATTAGTCGAACTAGTTATCGTTTTGAAACACTTTCCACACTTGACGATTAGGCATTTTTCCCTTTAAAGTATGTCTCGTGGTCTCCTCGCTGGGAGCCGCGGCTGCTTGGTCCACCTGGGTAGTCCCCGTGGCTGGAGCGGTGGGGGTGGGCACCGCCTGCGCTCAGGAAACCGCGCCCCGGGGCCCAACGGACCAACCAACTGGGGGTGACGACCGTCCCACACTCCCCGGAGGGACCCGGGTCCAACAAGGCGGCAAGCCCGCGCCGACCAGCCGCCCCCCCCCGCCCCCGCACGGGCGCCCACTCTCTCCCAGTGCGCGCACGCACCCGCTGCGCAGAGGGGGAAACTGAGGCAGCGCTCCGTCTACGGCCCGGCGCCCACCCGCCGGGGCCCGGCCGGGTCGACCACACCTGGCCCCGAGCCGAGACCCCCGCGGCCCGGGCGGGGAGTGGCCGCCCCAGCCCCGAGTCCGGCCCTGACGTCAGCCCCGTGCCCCAAATAACTTCCTCTGCAGCCTCTTCCGCCGCGGCCGCACGTCCCGGAGCCCAGCCGGCCGCGCCCAGGGCAGGGGAGCCCGAGGACGCCCCTTCCCGGCCCGGCCTTCCCAGAACGCGCTTCCGCCCCGCCCCGCGGGTGACAGGAAGCCCCCCGCCCGCCACGGGGTAGGGAGGTCGGGGCCATCCTGCGGGGAGGAGCGCCCTGGGACGCACGTTCTCCCGGGGCAAGGGCCCACGACGGGTGCTGGGGTCAGCTAGGGATACTGCCCCATCAGCCCGACGGCGCTCCTGCCCTTCCTTCCATAAGCACAGGTGACCTGGACTCCTCCTCCGTGTCCCCGACCTCCTCAGAGTAAGCCACAGACCTGAACTGTGTTGATCACTGATGCCCTGATACAAAGTTGGTGCTCAATAAATCAATGAATGAACCTACCAATGAATGAATGAAACAGGGAGGGTCTGGTGGGCAGGCTGCTGTCAGCTTATGTGGGGTCTGCGGCCAGCTGGGGGCCGTCTGGTCAGTGATGGTGGAGTCCCAGACTACAAGCACCCAAATGGGGCAGGCACACCTGTGTCCCCACGGGGTGAGGGGTCTGGTCCCTCGGGGTTCAGGGACAGGTCATGGAGAAGTTGGAGTTCTGCGCCACCTCCTTGTGCCGAGAGGAGCTGGGCGGGCCGGGCCAACAGGTCGGGTGGCATAGCCAAGCTGGCACTCACCTCCAGCATAAAACCCCACTTCATGGAGCCCTGCACCTTGAGCTGGTGCTCACGGACCTCCGGCCACCACTGCCCCCATCCCCGCCCTGGGGCCCCGGCCAGGCTGAGACCATGAGGCGGCCACCAGCCATGGCCCTGCTCAGGCTCCTGCTGTGGTTTGGTGAGTACTGGCTGTTGCAGAGATCTGGTCCGCCTCTCTTTTAGAGGGGCGCCCTCGGACCTGCCTGGAGCTGGGGCAAAATCCCCCAGACCCCGGCCAGACGTGGGGCTGCAGCACCACCCCCCTTTCCTGCCCCAGCCGGCAGGCTGCTGAGCAGGTGGGAAGGCTCCAAGGTTCGCTCTTGGGGCAGTTGCGAGCGGAAGGCAGCACGAGGCTATGGGCACAGGTCCAAGAGGACCCTGAGGCAGAAACATGGGAGGGGCTCTCCTCCCCCTGACTCCTGCCTTCTCTCATCGACCAAGCTCTGGGTTTGGGGTTTCTGCTTCTCCCCCATCTCAGTCTCTTTCCATCCCCCAGATAAAGACATGGGGCTGCATGTGTGCAGGATCTGAACTCAGGGTCCCAAGGTTCCGAAGTCTTGGATCATCTTCTCTGGGCAGGGGAGGGGTGGCTGCCCTGCCACCAGAGCCTGGGGGCCCCCAGGAGGCCGGAAGGGGCTCACAGCGGAGTGGGGAGCTAGGGGTGCAGGCTCCTGCCCCCACCAGACAGGGAGGATGTGTGGGTAGGAACAAGGCCTGCATCTCTTTCCCCTCTCCCAATCCTGGGTCAGGGTTAGCAGGTGCCAGCTGGGGTGGGGGGGGCCCACCTGCCAGGCCCCTTCCCACAGGGCGGGCTGCTCCCTGTCCGGGAAACACTCCCGCATTCCTGGGCTAGCCTGGCCGGCCCGGTGCCACCTCACTTCCCTGTCCTCAAGTCACCTCCCTGGGCCGGGCCAGGTCACTCCAGGCTTCGATTCTGCTGGGGCTCCAGGCTTCCTACCAGGGGTCAGGGGACAGCAGAGTGGCACTTCAGTGGGGAGGCCCCCATCTCCTCAGACTCCACGGGGCCTCCCCAATCCTCACTGCCTGGTTTTGCTTCCTGGCACAGGGATAATGACATTTTTGGAGGGAGCCCATCTCCAGTAGGGGCATAATGTGTGATCGCTCCTAATGGGGTGAGTAATCACGGTCATTGCCAAAGCGGAAACAGCAGCGTGCATCTACTAACAGTGGTGAGCCGGAGCTGTGGGCTCCTTCAACACCATCCTCACCCCCACCTACTAGAGCCTTGGGTCTCTCCCATCCCCACCAGCTGAGCCCCAACCAGCTACAGGAGCAGGGGGGCCCTGGACCCACATGGGGGGCCTGACACCCCCAGGTGGCTCACCCAGCCCCCACCAGGGCACCCACCCTACAGAGCCCAGGGCTCCACAGTATGCCTTCCTGGTCAGCCCAGCCCCCACAGCTATTCTCCTGCCCCTCTATACATTCCCTGGGTTCAGGCCCCCTGCAAGGGGGCTCTGCCTCAACTGAGCTCCTGGGCCCCTAGCTGAGCTGAGACCATGATACTCCCTCCACAGGGAGGTGGGCAGAGCTGTGTGTGGCCCAGCAGGAGGACGGAAAGCACAGGAGCGGGAGACAGGCTTCCTAGACAGACCACGTAAGCACGGAGGGAAGGAGGGCTGCCTGGAGGCAGTGGCATTTCACTTGGGGCTTGATCTGGATTAGGACTTGTAGGATTCACACTAGTAGAGACCAGGAGGAACAGGCGTCTAGGCAGAGAGGTGTTGTCAGCAAGCACCAGAGGCCAGAAGGCCCCGCCTCTACGAGAAGCAGAGTTGCATGAAGCTGGGTTGAGGAAGTTTATGAAGACTCAAGAGGGGGTCCACCAGGCCGCAGAGGTGCATACCTGATACTGGGTGTGGACCACAGATCCAGCTGCATGTAAGGGGCGGGGGGCTGATTGTGGGGGAACCCGGAGGCCCTGGAAAATCTGCCCAGGGAGGGAAGGAGCCTGAAGGGGCGTCAGTGCCCACGAGGACTGGGGCAAACTGAAGCATCAGTCAAGAGCAGAATCATCAGGGCTTAGGAAGAGCAGCTGGTCCGGTGTCTTCAATCCAATCAAATTAGTTTCTACTAGGTAAGGGGGCGCTGGAGGAAACAGCCCTCCCAAGGGTCACTTGCACTTTAGAAGGGCACCTGTTAACACAAATCAGGGACTGGGATGCCCGGGGCAGACTTCCTGCCCTTACTGGCCTGGGCAGACAGCATGCTTGCCCCACACTTCTGCCAGCTCCTCCCGTCACCGTTTCACCGTCCAACCCCACCTTCAGCACTGGGGAGCGCACCCCTCAGACTGTGCTCTAGCAGGAAGCATGGGGGGCCTTGTAAAAACCCCCAGCATCATGGAGAGACACGGCTCAGTGCCGCAGCCTCTCCCCTCTGTGGGACTGCTGACCCTCTCTGGTCACAGTGAACTTGCCACACCCTCTGGTCACCAAAGGGGTTGGCGCGGAGGTGGGGAGAAGCTGTCCTGAGCCCCCCACCCCAGCTCTGATCAGACTCGCCCCCCGTGAACCAGATATGCTGGGAGACGGGCAAGTGTTTCTGCAGGGTTGCTGACACTGGGCTGGGATGGTTTCCCGTGTGCCTCACTGTGTCCAGAGATATGGGGGGTGATGGGTCCTGGGGAGCTACTCTGACCCTCTGCCTGTCCTCTCCCCTGGGGGCAGTGGCCAGGCAGGGGGTCTGGGGCTCCAACTACAAAACACACTGAGATGCCGGATGGGTGTTCGGTGCTTAGGAGTGTGGAATCTCGGGGGATACTGACCCATGATGCCACCAGCTGGCTCTCTCTACTCCCCAGGGTCTGCAGAGACCTGAGTGAGCCTCTGGGAAGAACCCTAAGGAGCAGGAGGGCTGCCCCCCCACCAGTGGTCAGGGGAGAAGTAGACCTTGGCTCTGGCAAAGCTGGCTGATCACCCCCTTTTTTCTCACCTCCAGGGTCTCAGGGAGCCACGGCGTCAAGCGGTAAGCATCCGAGGCCCTTGGACAGGGTAGGGTAGGGGCCAGTCGAGAGCAGTAACACTGGCCAGACGCTCACATACACCCCTGGAGCGAGACCCAGGATCCAGGGGTACAGGGAATCCCAAAGGGACAGCTGTGGCTCACAGAATTAGAGCCAAGATGGGAGAGGGAGGCCCGGTACACGGTGCGGCGGGCACAGGAGCCCAGCGAGGCATGACGCACAAGGGAGGCGGGCAGGGAAAAGTGACAGCAGAGAGGCTAAGGACAATATGAAGACCATTCTGTTGGCACAGTAAGAGACCCCGCAGAGTCACTTACATGTGTGGGACCCTCCCAGCGCCAGCTGTCCCTCCGGGAGCCTCTGTTTGCTGGGCCCTGCGTTAACACCTTTCCAAGAAGGATCCGAGCCCTCTGTGTGTCTTATGACCAGAGAGGAAGGACTGAGGTCAATGTTTCAGAGGTGAAGGGCGGGGAGGACTTTCCCACAGTGGGGAGGGGTCTGCCTGTGATGGTTCACCCACGCCCCTGACCTGCTCAAGGTCTCTGCACAGGTCAAGGGTAAAGAGTGCCCAGAATTGGGCAGAAAATGGAAGCTGGAGTGTGGGGTTTGGAAGCGGAAGGGCCCCCAGTGAGCGCCGTCCCAACATTGTCCCTTAGTGTGCGGGCGCCCGAGGATGCTGAACCGGATGGTGGGCGGCCAGGACGCCTTGGAGGGCGAGTGGCCCTGGCAGGTCAGCATCCAGCGCAACGGAAGCCACTTCTGCGGGGGCAGCCTCATCACAGAGCGATGGGTCCTCACCGCCGCGCACTGCTTCTCCAAGTGAGTCAGCCGGCCCCCGGGCTCCCTCCACACCCGGCCAGGGCTCCGCCGGGCTCCAGCACCTCGGACAGCGCCGTGGCCAGCAGGGCGCTCCGCCCGCAGCCGGCAGGGAGGGGCCCAACCCCCACCGCTGGTCTCGCCAGTCAGGCGCTCGGCCAGCTGCCACGCTGGCAGGCTCAGCTCACGTCCTGGCCCTCTCCCCTGCCCCCCTCCCACACCTCGAATCCAGGACACTCCGTTTCCGAGTAGGATTTGGGTTTCAGATGAGCTCACTGAGGTCCCCCACGCCACCAGGCTAGGAGGCGACTGGCTCCAGACGCCCATCTGGGCTCTGGCCTCAACACAGTGCTGCGATTCTTTGACATCTTAAGTTCAGAAACGTGGGCTCACGGGCTGGCTTCCCGCTGGAGCCTGTGGGTGGCAACTGCCAACCCTTCCAGGCAGAGACCTTACAGAGAAGGAAACTGAGTCACAGAGAACGTGCCCGGTGACTTGCCTGAGGTCACCTGGCCGAGGGTGGGCATTCATGTCAGGAATTAAAGCTGCTTCAGCTTCTAACCGCACCACACGTCCCCCTGGGGAGGACTGTTCCCAGGACCCCGAGCAGGCCAGGCGGCGGGTGGGGGAGGCCCTGGGGCCACCCAGCCCCTCCCTGTTTCAAAGCTCCGTCCACACCCCTCCCAGTCCCTCTTGTGTCTCACACCAGCCCTCTGCTCCTTCCCACCAGCACCTCCCAGACATCCTTGTACCAGGTCCTGCTCGGGGCGCGGCAGCTGCTGAGGCCAGGCCCACACGCCGTGTACGCCCGGGTGAAGCGGGTGGCGAGCAACCCCCTGTACCAGGGCATGGCCTCCAGTGCCGACGTGGCCTTGGTGGAGCTGCAGGATCCGGTGACCTTCACCGACTACATCCTCCCCGTGTGTGTGCCTGACCCCTCGGTCGTCTTTGAGACGGGCATGAACTGCTGGGTCACCGGCTGGGGCAGCCCCAGTGAGGAAGGTAATGGGGCAGAGCCAGGGGAGAGTGGGGGAACAGGTCTGCAGAAGGGCAGCGTGTGTGTGGGCAGGACCGCTCCGAACCAGCGCTCTTCTTCGTGCAGTTCTCCTCCGATGGGGGGAGTGGGTGCAGGAAAGCGGAGCTCAGGGGCAGCCATGAGCAAGCGGGGAGAAGGGGGGCAGCAGGAGCCCAGCTCTAAACCCAAGCAAGAAATGAGGAGGGACAGAGCTGTGGTTCTTAAGAACGCAGGCCCATGGGGTCCTCGGTAAGACTGTGCACTGAGCCGCAGGCTGTTTCACCCCTCCCCAGACCGCCTGCCCAACCCGCAGGTCCTGCAGAAGCTAGCAGTGCCCATCATCGACACAGCTAAGTGTAACCTGCTCTACAGCAAAGACACGGAGTCCGGCTTCCAGCCGAAGGTCATCAAGGACGACATGCTGTGTGCTGGCTTTGCCGAAGGCAAGAAGGATGCCTGCAAGGTAGGAGCTGCCTACTGGACCTCCCCAGGCCCAGGTCGAGGTGGAAGCCGGCCTGGCTAGGGCCAGGAGGCCCCTATAAGTGGGCCCGGCCCAGATCCTGGCATCCCATCAGCTGGGAAGCACAGACTCCCGGACCCCGCCCAGCATGGCCGGCCGGTTTAGTGGTCTGCGCTGGGCCAGGAATCTTTGAAAGCCCCTTGGAGGTGAATCAGGGCAAGCAGTCTGGGGGTGCTAGGGAAATGGGCACCCCAGGGCAGAAAAGGAAGGACCACCCAGCAGGTGGTGGGGTGGAGGTCCCGGGCAGGGACGGTCCTGGAGGAGCAGAGGAGGGGGACAAGGGGAGGCAGTGTGTATGTGAACCTGGGTGCCGCAAAGACTGGCTCTTGGGCCCGTGGGCTCTGACTGTGCCCCGCTTCTCCCACAGGGCGATTCGGGGGGACCCCTGGTGTGCCTGGTGGGCCAGTCGTGGCTGCAGGCAGGGGTGATCAGCTGGGGCGAGGGCTGCGCTCGCCGGAACCGCCCCGGTGTCTACATCCGGGTCACCTACCACCATACCTGGATCCATCAGATCATCCCGGAGCTCCAATTCCAAAAGGCTGGGATCCGTGGCCTGACGCGGGGGCCCCGGGGCCAGCAGCCCTCTGTTCAAAACTCTGTGCCCTGCCTGGCAGCCCACGCTGTCCTCTGGGTCCTCGTGGCCCTACTCGCCCTCCTCTGAGCCCCGGGACCCATGACCTACATTTGTAAATAGCGCTCCTATTCTCTCCCATCCAACGTCCATTTATTATTTATGTTCACCCTCCAATAAAAACCCGACCTCAGCGCCAGCTGCCCCATGGAGCCTCGGGGAGGCCGGTGGCAGCACAGCAGACTTGGGGGGGGCTGCTGCGATGCTGGGCTAGGGGCGGAGGCTCCCCAGCGGGAAGGGAACTGCGGCAGGTGCACTGGACACCCGTCCCCCGACCCCCTCACAGGGGCGTCCCTGGGGAAGCACAGATATCTGCAGAAAAGACGGGGACCCAGCGCAGGGTCTTAGAGAAGGCAGGCGTGGATCTCCCATGGCCCTCACGGCCTGTGTCTGAACCATCCCGAGACTCCTCTAGATAACACCGGCAGGGTGACTCACCCCAGGCTGGGCTTTCCTGCTGAAATGTGGGGGTGAGGTGAGGGCTGCTCCTGGTGCCCTGTCCCCCCCCAGGGACTCCTTGTTCCCTGCGTAGTCGTGGCCCCTGGCTCCTTTTCCTCCACACCCTCCCTCGGCCTCAACTTCCCAGGGGTGAGTCTAAAACTGCAGGGACTGGAGGAGCTGGGACAGGGGCCCACATCTGCTGGAAGACATTGGACAAGTTGCTACTATCTCCGAGCCCTGAGATGAGCACCCCCACCTGCCTATCAGAGGTGCCTGGGTGGCGGTGAACTCACCCAAGGCCAAGGCAGGGAGAGGCAGAGACGCAGATCCTGCCCCTGGGCTCCCAGGCTGCCCACCTCCCTCCTAGGCTCCAGACCCCCACCCCCTTGCAACAGCCTAAGGACAGCTCTGCTGGGCCACCTGCCCACCTCCCCACACCTCAGGGACTCAGGGACCAGCCCCAGCCCCAAATCCACACACTGCATGGGCAGGCCAGCCACTCAGAGCCTTGGGGGGCAGCAGGACAGGCCCCCCAACCCCAGGCCAGGACCCACTTCCTTCTTCTTCCCTGGGGTTTCGGGTTTAGGCCATACCAGAGTCTCTTCAGTAGTTTGTACAAGGATCCCTGAGAAGTCAGAAACAAGCTAGAATCCATCACCAGCCCTGTAGCTCTGCAGCCCGCCCCTGGCCTCACCACCAGGAATCCCGCACGGGTCATCCCCGGAGCTCAGGCCTGCCTGGTGCGGCTGCCCTGGGAGGCAGCGTCGAGCTCGCCGCCTGGTCCAGGAACACCCACGGCAGGCCCCTCTTGCAGCCAGACGTCAGCTCCCTGTGCAGGCCGATTCCTGAAAGGTATCTGGCTGGCCTGGGAGCTCAGCAACCACCCACGGGACGAGACCCCTAGGCAGGCAGGACCTTGCGCACCACACGTGCACATAAGCATGCACATACACCTCCGTACAACACACACACCAATGCACACTTGCCGGCATACGCAAAAGCACAGCTTCGCCCAGGCCTGGTGCTGGGAAGGAAGCAGACCTGGATATTTCTGGAACAGGGGATCAATAACCACTTAGCAAGCACCTGCTGCGAACCGGCCCCGGGGACAGAGTGCAAACAAATATGAATTCCCTTCTGTGCCCCACTTTGTCTGGGCGTGTCCCCACCACCAGGCAGGAAGGACTGGGGGGGAAGAGGCACTGGAGAGGACTCTCAGGGCCCCACCTCCCTGCTGGCTGCTCAGTGGTCCTCTAGGGACCAGGTGGCTTGATGAGCTCCTTCTCCAGAGCAGATGGGCTCCAAGTCCCTCAGGTGGGTGGGGGTGGGGGGGCAGAGCAGGTGCACTGATGGGGTATAGGTCAGGGTGGGAGAGGCTCTAGGCTGCGAGTGTCCTGAGGGCAGCCCTAGGGACAAGTTCTGGGTAATCCTGGCTGGGAAAAGGGGCTGGCTTGGGTCCTACAGCCTTGGAGAGAGGCCTGGGTGAACCCGCCACTCCACTCTGGGGGGTACAACAAGACTTAGGCCCTGGCCTGGGGCCTCGAGGTTAACTGGTCTCTGGAGGGAAGCCCCTCTGCTGTCTCTGTGTTGAGAGGCCAGGATGAAACCGGCTGTGGGAGACGGGGCAAAGACCAGGCTGGCTCCCCTTGGAGGAGGCCATGCATGCCATCCCACCTCTGCCTCGTCTTGCTGGCTGTCCTAGCTTTCTGCCGCCCCGGGGAACTCCCATCACCCCCATCCTCCTGCCTCTGCTATAGGGCAAGGTCTGGTCAGGATGCTTCAGGGCACAGCCCCCATCCCCTGGGCTCCCAGAACTCGGGCCCACCCAGTCTGGAGGCAGACATTCAAGAGTGGAAAAGAAAAGTCTCGCAGAGGCTAGGGGTCTGAGGGAGAGATTTACTTCACGCAGGGGACACCCACAGCAGGTGGACAAGTGCTGGGACAGAAGCTGAGGACAGAAACTGCTCTGCCATCACCATCCCCTCTCCCACCCAGGGCGGGGGGGGGGTGCAGCTTGTACACAACTTTCCACGTTGATGCCAAGTCTTGGAGCCATCTGCTGGGGTGGGGGGGTGAGGCATCAGAGAGTGGGCGGACACGGGCCAGAAGGCCGTCCACTGGCCTAGGCCAGGGCCCACAGTGGATAGCCCCCCTTGGAGCAAGCACAGCGGCCTGCAGGCGAAAGAGGAGGAGGGGGCCGGCTTCTCTGGGGGCTGCAGCTGAACACGGAGATCCACACCTGACAATTAGCCCATGGGAGCCCTAGGAAGGGAAACCACGGGGCCAGCTCCCCGGGCCACCCTGGCCTCAAGGGCCAGGGGTCAACCATGGCTCCCAGGCCACAAGACTGACCCTGGAGCATCTGGGCGGGGGGAAGGGGAGGCTGATGCAGCCACTTCAAGGTCAGGTGCCCCGAAGGCAGGGCAGGCAGCATGCACGAGGTAGAGGAAGGAAAAGGGGTGTGTGTGCAAGCCAGAGACCAACTCCCTCCCAACCCTGGGGCTGGAGTGGAGCTGCGTCCGCCCCCAGCCAGGCCACTGCCCACACAAAATCCGAGGCACACGGGGGCCACGGAGCCTGGCTGGCCAGAGGGCACAGGCTCCCAGGGACCAGCGGATAGCCGCAGCCAGGCCCAGTGAGCCTGCCACTGCCTCCCTCTCTGGGGAGGACGTTAAAGAGGCAAGAAAGACCTGCTGGGTGGACACAACCAAGCACAGTGGGGAGGAGAAGCCAGGCCAGGGGACCAGAAGGTTCCAGACAGGCTCAGTGGGGGGGCCCAGCAGCTGTACGCTCCCCGCGCCTGCCTCCCTCTTCTGTCCTGCCCCCTGGAGCTGCAGGGCTGGCTGCCCAGGGAGCTGTGCCCCTGCCCCCCCCACACCTCCCCCCCGGCAGGCGGGCTGGAGCACAGGGCACAAGAGGCAGGGTCCCCCCAATGCCTGGTGGACCTGGAGTTAGGGCCCTCAGTGTCAGCAGCCGGGCCGGGTGGCTGGCTCCCTTCCAGCCCTCTGCGTGCACAGGAGACTCGTTCAGATTTGCTGCTGGCATCAGAGCTGGAAAATGCCGAGTCAGCCCGTGCACAAAGCAGACTCTCTGAAGCAGGACTTGGGGTCCTGCCCCATGTGCCGGAGGCTGTACACTGAGGGCCACTGTCCCACCCTAGGCCCGCAGGCCGGGCTCCCCAGCCCGGGCCCGCAGGACAAAGCCCAGAACCCTGGGAGCCCTGGCCCGGCCGGCAGCACGCCTGTAAGCAGGATGGGCACTCAGTCAACGGGAATGTCCCCCAAGTGTGGGGGGGCGGCCCAGAGCTTTCCAACAACAGCCAGCAGGGGGAGCCAGAGCCCCTGGGGAAGGCACCCCGGGACGCGTGCAGGGGGCCTTTCTGGGCTGGGTGAGCAGCGAGGCGTCACTTGAAGATGGGCCAGGATGCCAGCAGGGCCAGGCCGGCCAAGGCGGGAGAGCGGGGCCGTCGCGGGGCAGCCCACCCACCACCGACGGGAGGCCCGCGCCTGGGCAGCACTTGCGCCGCAGCCCCTTCTCCGTGCACTTGAGACACTAACAGTTGTTCTCCTTCATAAATACACAATTTTATTCGCTATTTTCAGGGGAAACTTAGGCATTAAACTGTAAGCTGATAAAATACGGATACCTAAAAAAGTATAAAAGTATAAATATCCCCTTAGAATAAATTTTAGTGAATTAAAGTCTTAATATCTTTAAATTAAAAAACCACAAGCCTATCTATTACGTCAAGGTCATAAATCAAATGATGCCACGCAGCCAGGAGCGCCCACAGGTACCCCCCAAGGCCAACGAGGGGCTGCCCTCGCCCCGGGCTCACCAGGAGGATGGGTCGCCGGGCCTAAATGTGCCCTCTAGGAAGGTCGCAATGAATCCCAAGCCAAACATTTAACAACATACAACAGACCTTATGGAGAGGAAGAGGTAAGTCCTGGGCGCCGGGGAACCTGGTTTATCAGGCTGTTGGCGAAGAAGAGGGCACAGGCAAGAAGGCTCCGAAAGCACTGGAGAGAGCGCGCCTGAGTCGGCCCCGCCCCACCCCGGCAGCCAGGGAAGCTCTGTCCTCCAAGCACGCGGGCGGCTTCCCTCTGGCGTCACGGTCGCGCGGACAGAGCCCCCGAAGGGCACGTGAGTCTCCAACACCCCAAACCCCAGAGAGAACTGCATAGTTAGACAAAGAAATCGAGCGAGCCGGCAAGAGGGAGAGCCTGGTGATGCACTGGAAACATCCGGGTTTCAGTGTGACCTGGAGTCTCAGCTCCGGAAGCCAGGGGGACAGGCCTCCCGCCCCGACCTCCATCCCAGGCGAGACAAAGGCACTGACGAGCAGCAGCTCCCCACAGGTCCGTGGCAGGGCTGCATCAACTGCTACTTCCCTTGCAACGATTTAACACGTCAGTCCGAAACGCAGCACGTCCGTAGGCATTTCTAAGGACTCAAAACGCGGGTAGTCCGTCCACGCTAGGTAAGGAGGGATGCAAAGTTCTCTTGCCCAGAAAGCACAGGTGGAGAAGCCTGACTGTCCAGGCGGGGTCAGGCCGGGGGAGCCTGGCTCTGGAGGAGGCCGGGCCTCGGGGCTGAGGCCCGGGAAGTAGTGAACACGCAGAGGCTGCCTCTCTCGGGAGCGATGCGCCGCGGCTGCGAGAAACTGCCAGGCCCCCTGCCGCCAGGGAGGCAGAGCGAACTCCTGACCCGAGGACCAGGGCTTGGTACACGAGGGGTGACCAACAGGCACCCGGAGCCTGGGGTCACGGCGCTGCAGCCACGTCCCACCAGTAAGGCCCAGGCTCCGTCACAGACCGTTTATGTTAGCACCAAGAGCGCTGTCCTTTAAATGACCTTCGGTGATGACAGGGGTTGGCTGGAAGCATCCTGCCTCAGGCCCACGCAGCAAGGGGAATGCCATGCGGGGGACCCCATGGGGACACCCACCTGGCCAGCACGCCTGCTCTGAGTGGGGACGCCCGGCCTCAGACAGTGGGTCCCGTCTCTCACCACCCACCTCAGAGGAAAAAAAGGACCCACACCCAGATCTCTATGGAGAAATCGTCAAACGCAGGTTTCTTCCCATGGCCAAGCTTCCTCGTTGCAACTTGGGACAAGTTAAATGTTTCTTCAGCCATCCACACTGTGCTTCTCACATCCTTGAACCCCGTTCTTGCAAAATCTGAAAACACCAAGCACAGACAGTGAGGCCCCGGGTGCTGGCCGTCGGCTGGGAGCCCCAGGGCCCGGAAGCGGGGCACTGCTCCTAGAGCACGGCCCAGGCCCCAAGTCCGCCTGCAGAGGGCTCAGGAGGCCGAGGAGGGGCCAAGAACGGGCTGGGAGAGCCTCGGCCAGCGGGTCCCTCCAGATCTCCATCCCAAGCCGTGGCAGACACACGCCCCCACCTCCCACCTCAGCAGCCGGCCGGTCGCCCACCAGGCGCTGCTACGTCACCTCCAGGAGGCCTGGGACATTTTGCAGGGGCGAGGGGGGGGCACTTGGGACTTGGCTCCTTATTAAGGGCCCAGAGGTTCCCAGCGGCACCCTCCCCACCCCCGAGGCCGCCCCTGCTCTCCTCCTGCAGGTGCCAGGGCCCAGCTGACAGGCACTAACTCCTGCGCCTCCAGCCCGGCCAGACCCTGCCTGTGACATGGCCGTGCCATCAGGGGTGCTCGGTATCAGCAGTCCCCCTCGACACACTTGCCTTCCTAGCCCCATCACAAACCATGTCCCCTCAGCGTCCCCGCAGCCCTGCCCGTCACACAATCCCTAAGCCTGGGCTCCCAGGACCGGCCAATCACCCCCCAGCTACCAGTTCAGCCCACACGCTGCCGCTGACTGGCAGGCCTCCCTGCCTCAAGGGCACCAGGTCCTCCTCACTGCAGCCCTGCAGAGGCCCCTGCCCCTTGGCTGCCACGCCTGTCCCTGTCTCTCTCACTCGTCCTCAGCATCTCAGGGACAGAGAGGGCCCCCAGCCTCCCTCAGCCCTGAGCACGGGCGGACAGCTGTGGAGCTGAGCCCCATGCAGCCCAGGCAGAGGGCAGAGGGCCACCCCATGTCCCCAGGAGGGGGGACTTCAGAGCCGGCACATCTCGCACTGTTTGGATGGATAGTGCAGTTCGGCTGCTAAGCATCACATAACCATGAGAAACACCCGAGTCCCAGCTTGGCCCGGCCCAGCCGAGGCCAGTGCTGGACGACGGCCCTTGTCATCGGCCATGTGACAGCTAGCCTCCCGGGGGCATCTTCTGCTTGAGTTCCAAAGCTCAGCTGGATACGGCTCTGAGCCAGACCCGGGCACAACGTGGGACTGAGCCCTGGGAGGGGCAGCCTCTTTCCACCAGGTCCTGGCCCACGTGGGCCCTCTGGCCACCTGTTCCCAGGCCAGGGGCGGGGTGGTGGCGGTGCCCCGAGCACTGAGGTCACAGTCACTCACACTCACCAAGGGCTTTTTCTCACAACTTCTGAAGGCCCCGGTTCTTGAGGGTCGTTTCCCCGCCAGCCCCTGGGCCTGTGCCTGCCACGTCTCGGAGGGCTCCCAACACCCGGCTGGCACGACCCCACGCTCTCCTGCTCCCTGGACTGAACATCGTTCCTCAGCCCAGATGAGGCCAGGCCGCTATGTCTAGCAGGATTTGCCAGCTGGCTGTGATAACCCAGGAGGCCCCTGGCAGAGGGAGGCTGTCTGGGAAGGGGCCCAGGACGGTCACACGCAGGTCCCTGCTGTCCCCAAAGTGCTGGTCTCAGCCCCATCACCTTGCCTGTGGGAGCCCAGGAGGCGGAGCTGTCCCTCACTCCACGGGGGCCCAGCAGAGGAGAGGGGGCGTCTGAGTCCACAGTGGAGAGGAGAAACCTGTGCCCCTGGAACATGGCCTGGAGCAAGGGGACCACGCTGGACAGGCTGCCCCACCGGAGTGAGCTCCAACAGCTGTCTCCTGACGAGGACAGAAAACCAGCCCTAGACCTGGGACAGTCCCAGCCCTTCTGTCGGGGACACCTCCCACAGTGGAGCCTGAGCTGGCCACAGGAACTCACTGCGTCCCCCAGCAGCACCCCCTCGGATGGGCTCGGGAAGGTGGACGCCCCCCACCGCGCGGAGCCGGGGCCGCTGTGGGCGCAGCCCCTCCCGCCGCCCAGCCGGGCTCCTGTCACAGGCTGCAGGCACGGACCGCGCGGCTGCTCCCGGCTGAGAGAGGACAGCCAAACACCTCCGTGACCTGAGGTGCAGCACAAACCAAGTGCCCTTAAATCCACGTGGCTGCTGGGAAGTCTGAAGAGACAGGCGGACTCGGGCGGTGTGCTCCGGGACTGTGCCCCTCCAGCCTGGGGCTCGGCTGTCTCCCAGAGCCAACACCGAAGGCGGAGCGGACGTATACGATCACCAAGAAGTACCTAAACACGTAAAGGCCACGCTCCGCGCGCAGCCCTCAGTCCGGACCTCTCAGAGCCGGGCGGCCAACCTGGCGGGGACGGGCCGGCCACATGCCTTTCCTGAGCATCTCCTAGGGCACTAGCCGAGGGCCCCAATCTGCACGGCCTGGCCCACGGCCACGGGGTGGGGTGGCGCCTGGAGGGAGCAATGGAGCCCAGCGATGACGCGCGGCTTGTCCACCTGCAACCTGCCCTCTCTGGGCCTTGCCTCCCATGTGCAAGATGAGGGCACAGAGCAGGGGGCCCCTGCTCGTGGGGAGCACAGCCAGGCTCTGGGCCCGGGCAATGAGGAGCGGCGGGGACGTGAGGAGCAGCTGGGGGCCAGCCCCTCACCAAAGGGGGAACAGACAGAAGGCCCTCACAGACCCTTCTCTATCAGCATCCCTCTCCTGAGGCTCAGGGCAGAGGCAGAGTGGCCTGCCGGCTCCATGGCCCTGAGCCCACGGCAGAGGGACAGGAGGGGCAGGCCCGTGTCCCTGCCCATGGACGGCCAAAGCCGTGAGGTCGTTCCGAAGCCTGACACACAGGGCTCTCAGGCACCCAGCCAGGCTCCCGGTGACACCTGCGCGGACGTCCTGGAGGACACAGACCGACAGCCCCCACCCCAGACAGGCCGGCCCCGCTGCAGACCCAGAGGCTGCGACTAGCGCGGAGGGTTCTCTGTCCTCTACAGGAATCGGGAAGCGCAGCAGGGGAAGAGCTGGGGTCAAGGAGACTAAAGTGAGTGGTCAATGGAAGGGTGACGGAGCTCACCATGACATTTACACTTAATCTGAGTCATCCCCATCGTGACCCGTGTCCTCGTCGTCACTCTGGCTCGGCATGCAGCATGCGGCAAGGGAGAAGAAGAGAGGGCACTGTGAGTGCGGGCTGGGGCAGCGCGGCAGGGGCAAGCGAACACCCCCTGTGCTGGCTGGTCGAGCAGCGACGGGCCAGTCTCATGTGGGGGTCCTGGGCCCCGAACCCACACGTCCAAACCCTGGGCCGAGACTGCTCAGTGCCCCGCTGTCTCCAGGCCTGGCGCCCCCAAGTTTCCAGACGTTCCCACCCTCTTTTTAGTGAAGAGCTGAACCTTGCTCAAACCGTGGCGCAGCCTTAACTACTCGCCCTGAAAGGCTGTGACCTCCGGCCGCACGGGGCGGTCTCGGAACGGGATGGGGTGGGCTCCGGGGGCCAGGGGGCTGGAAACGATGGTCAGGCCAGGGGACGCTCAGTCATCAGTCGGTTATCAATCGATCTCATCCATGTCACCAAGCGGTAAAATCCCGGACAGGGGGGCAAGGACAGCCAGGGTGGGCAATGTCCTGGGTGCTGCCACCTGTCCTGACTCGGCAGAGGAGCCCCACGCCCTCCCTGTCTTAGGGTCCCCTCAGGGAGTCCTGTGAGTTCCTCCCGCTGGGCAGAGGGGTTTGGGAGGGCCCTGTTCTTGCGGCTAGAGGCGGAGGCGGACCATGCCCTCGCTACGCCACCTAACCAAGCCCGCCCTGAGATGGGAGGCTGGCCTTCGGCGCCCTCCAAAGGGGAGCACTGTACTACTGGGCTCACCATCTCCTCTCCGGCGTGGCGTTTTGGAGGCTCCACCTCCTGGGGAGCGCCCGCCACTGCCCATTTAGGGGCCAGGGTGACAGCCACACTTCAGACCCAGGTATTTTTGGAGAGAAAAACAGGGCACATTTTTAAGAGCAAAGGACTTGGGGTCATGCCTGGAGCTTCCTCGCAGCACACACACAGCCTTCCACAGAGGTGAAAACTTCAAGTCCAGAAATCAAAGGTTCTACAGATGAACAACCTACACAAGAATTCTGCAACTGCTCAGAGGGACGTGATTCCTTGTGAGGCTGGGGGCTCCCAGCGAGGGGGGTCACTTTCTACCCCAGACTCAACAGGAAGCACCGAGCACCGCCCCCTACCCCACGGTCCTGTCCTGGGCGGTGGGAAAGTGGCCCGGACACCCTGGGTGCCAGACAGCTGCCCCATTCTGAAGATACAGGACTGCTTCGTGCTGCCACAGGAAGGCTAACATGCACAGGGACATGTCTGTTCCTAAGCCCATGCCCCCAAGGAAGGCCCTGAAAGGGTCACAGGGCAGTTCTAGGTTGGTGGCATCACCAGAGGCCACGGGGGGATGCTGAGAGTCTCAGGAGGCATCGGGAGCCCCCGATTTAACATCATCAGTTATAATCCTCTGGGCTGGCTCCCCTCAGAGCTGGCTGCAGGGCTGACAGGCCACCAGCACCCTCCACGGCCCGGGAGTCCCGCCGGTGGAGCCAGCCCAGGCCAGAAGCATCTGGAGTTAGTGACCCCGGGGGAAACGGCAGCCGCTGCTCCGTGCCATCAGGCTAACCCCAAACCCAGCACGGCTGCCCTGCATGTGCCCTGGCCGCCATGCCCTCCTCGGGAGACGGAAGCGCCCACGCCCAGCAGGGAGCCAGCTCACACGGGGACAGCCTGGGCTGGGCCACCACTCTGAGGAGCCTGGAAATCAGAGCCTCTGCATGATCTGCTGCTCCTTGTCCAAACCAAACACGACCCCGAGATGTGGATGGATGTGGCTAAGGCGCGTGCCCCTCAGGGGAACCCACTCTTCAGTCCGGATGTCCCAACCCCCAGGAAAACCATCCAAAATGGCATCAAAAGACAAGCTTCCAGAAGCAACCCTGCCTGTCCAAAGAGGTGAGGGCAGACAGCGTGGGCTGCAGAAGCCACGGGGGCTCGCCTCAAGGGGGTGCCCCCATTCAAGGACAACTTGGCCCCACCACCCATGGCGCCCCAGTGCTGCGGCCCGCGGGACCTGTGTGTCCTTCCCTCCGGGACTCTGTGGATGGGTCAGGCAAGAACTGTGTGACCAGGAAGGACAGCATGAGGCGGACGAGTCGCCAGGCAGCCTATGAGGCCGGAAGCACGACAAGAGGGCCCAGCTCCGCCGAGGGCAGCCGCCACTTATGCGCCCCTCCGCAGGCGGGAGCCGGAGGGTCCGTGGCCGTGAGCAGCTGGCCCAGCGCCCGCCCACCCGCGTCACCCACCTTGGCTTTCTCGCTGGGCTCGCTGGTTGTGCCGTACGGGCAGTTGTGCAGCTCCTTGGAGACCACGCACAGGAACTCGGCCTGGTCTTCGCTCCCATAGTTGTAAGAAGAGCCAATGCTGACCAGCTGGAAGGAGAGAAAAAGCAGCACCATGAGGGCCAGTGCAGCACACAGGCCCAGCCCACCCGCCAGCAGGGAGACACTAGCCCGAGAGCCCACGCTGGAGACAGCCGGCACAGCCTGTGGCCAAGAGGTCTCTGATGAAGTCGTGGAAAATGGAATCCCCAGATGGCCGGACGCAGCACAGACACGCACTCGCGCCACCCCACGAGGATACCACACACGGGAGAGGCCATCGCGCCTGGGACATTCGGCTGGTTTCTGGGGGGACATGGGAGAGGAGGACCCTGGGACTGGGAGGTGGGTGGTGGGAGCAGCGGTGGCTGGCTCAGGGCAGGTGGTGGAGTCGAGGCCTCTGGATGATTCCTACACACAGGCTGAGCACGAGCTCCCAGAGGAAGCCAGAGCTGACCACCTGCTAGCAGGGCTAGTACTCTGCTGCAGGCAGAGAAGGGGGTGCAGGCGGCACGCTCGAGGAGCCTGAATCTCAGAGATGGATGCAGGCAGGACCTCAGGCTGAGCTGGTGTGGGGGCCAGGTGACAGGGACACACACTCACAGCCCACCGGTCTGCTCCAGCCCGTCCCAGGGCCAGCATGGGCTCATGTGCCTCTAGAAGCACATCACAGCGAGGCTTTCCAGGGCAGGATCACTGAACTGACAAGTGCCTCGAAGGGCCCTGATTCTTAGGCTGCACCAGCTGGAGAAGGCTACGAGCAGGGTGGGAAGGACGAGGATAGCGTGGGGGCAGCAGACGGGACCGCGCAGCGGGCCTGCGCTGGAGGGATGGGCCCTGCCCCCTGCTGACCCTGGGGGTGGCTGGCTATGCATGCAGACGGAGCCGCGGGTCTGGACCCAGACCATGTTCTCACAGGGCACACGGGCCTCTTCCGAACCCAGCTTGGAACTTTGTTCTCACCTCGGCGCTCCGAATGGCCGACCCCAGGCTGGTGCCGACACCTCTCAGGGTTCTGGGCTCTTACCCTACTTCCCCACAGCAGTCCCAGCCCTGCTTCTGGGAAGCGGGGCATTTCTCCTCAAGCGGGACTGGTTCTGGAGTCTCGCTGGAAAGAAGCGGGAGGAGGACATCTTCCGGGGACAAAGACTCAGGGACAAGAGAGGAACCTGGCGGATGGGCTGGATTTGGGACCCGTCCGGGGGAATAAAGATAAAGCCCTAACGCTGAGCACAGACAGGAAGGGAGAGGCCCGCGCAGGATGTAGGGGCCTCTCCTTCTCAGTGAGAGTGCTACAGAGGGCTTTGCTCCCAGCGACGGGGCCAGTGCAGCGCACTGACTGGTGCCTGCAGCCCTATCTCCCCAGCCCTTCTCTGGGCCGCACAGCAAGGGAGGACACCAGGGGCAGGCCAGGGGACCTCTGTCCCTGCACGGTCTCTGGCACGAGTGTAATGAGGTCAGACACTACCTGGGTCCCCAGCACGCAGGCCCCACTGGGAGAGGATGCTGAGAGTAGCCACCTCCCTGCCGCCCTGCCACGGCCCCCCGGGCTGCATGGAGGACACAGACACTGCAGCTGTCTTAAGTGACATTTTAAGGGGACTCCAAGCATGCTGTACCGTATGACCCACTGTTTCCAAAGACCCAAAGGAAAAGCGTGGCCTTAATTAGAAGGGAGGCTGGAACGAGCCTGTAATTTCCCACCCTCTCTCCCGCAGGACTGCTCGCTGCCGCCGGAACCCGCATTGGACAGATGCACAAAGCTCCGAGGCCTGAGGCGGTCCGGCGAGCAGGGTAGCTGCGACCTGGGGCTGGGGGCCGGGCAGGGTCACAGGTCCAAACCTTAGTCCAAACTTTAGTCTGAATCTGCCTGAGGGGCAGGAACAGTGAGCATTTTGTGACTGAGCCTCCCGGACGTGTTCCCAGGCCCACAGCCGGCGGCCGCGGCTGTACAGGCGGGGAGCCCGGCTGCGCGAAGGGAAGGCCACTTCCACACCCTCCCAGAGGGCACAGCTGCCCCACAGCCGAGGGCAGGAAAAGGGCCAGGAAGGGCATCTGTGCCGACTGCAGCACCAAGGGGCCCAAGCCACCACCTGCTCAGCTAGCGTGGGAGGGGAGGGAGGGGACGGGAAGGCGGGGCCAGATGGAAGCATGAACGTGTCCGCAGAGGATGGGCTCGAGTGAGATGGATCACTAAGAAACAAGGGTGGAGAAGTGGGGACAGGGACTTCCGTGGGCGAACGACTCCACCTGCCCCACCCGAAGCCCCGTGACCAGTCCAGCCAGGACAGGACACACGTCGCCGTCTGCGAGGTCTTGGAGGCCCCTGATGCCGCATTACTGGTCCCCGGGGCTTCACCTGCTCGAACTTCCAGCCGTCAGACATGGTGGACACCATCTGCGTGAGCTCCTCCTCCTGACACTGCAGCACACGGTACACGTGCTTCACCGGCACCTGGGAGAGCGACAGTCACGGATGATGGGGGCCCCCGCGCCCAGCCTGCCAGCCCCACCCCAGAGCCCCGCGGGGGACCCAGGGAGCCGAGCGCCCCTCAGGCTCAGGTCGCAGTGCGCACAGGAGCCCAAACGCATTGTCAAAGCAAAGCGGGTTGAACAGCTGCTGTTTTTCTCCTTCTCATCCGCCGTCAAATATCCTTCTATTTCTACGTCACAAGTTCAGTGAGTCACAATCACGAAATCCCGATGGCACCCTGTGCTGGACGTGAGCCGAGGCAGCCGGGAGGCTTCCGAAAAGCTGGGGGTCACCCAACGTGGCAGGCACCCACCCACGGACCTCTCTGGCTGCATGCCAGGGACGGTCTCTGGTGCTGACAGCACCGTGGGGACTTGGTGACCGGCAGCCCGCCCTCGAGGGGCTGCTCCTACGGCAGGAGGCGGCAGCCGTGATGTAGGGCGTGAGCATGACGGGGCATCAAGGCCGCAGCTCACGCCACAATGGTCACAGTGGGAGGGGGCTGCCAGTGCTCCCGGTCCAGGCCCTTAGGAGGGGCTCCCCCACTCCCAGCACACGGCACACGAGCCTCAGTGCTGCCGGCACGGGTGGCTGGGCAGAGGGCACCGGGAGCCTATGGGCGGCCTCCTGCTCCGTCCTGGACCCCTCCCTGCCGTCCTGGCACCTCAGGGTCTCCCCCCGCAGGAGGGGAGTCTGGGGGCACCACAGCCAGGCCATCAGTGAGCCTCTCACAAAGACCGAGAGCTCTAGCTTGGGGCCTGCTGGACACCCGGCGGGAGAGCCCACGATGGCACAGGACAGTCAAAGGGCTTAGGGTGGGTAGAAATTCCACATAAGCGAGGCGGCCTGAGGGCACGTCCCCCGCCGGAACCCCTGCCCACGCGCCCAGGAGCTGCTCCCTGGGAGACGGCTTGTGGTTCCGGCAGCCAGTGCAGAGCTGGTGTGGCAACAGAGACGGACGCCTCAGGCCCGCCGGCACCTCCCTCTGCAGGAGATGCCGGACTGGCTCCAGCTCAGCTGGCTGGCCAAGTGCACACGGGCTCCCCGTGGGGACCTGCCCCAACAGGTGGGCACACAGAGCACTCACTGCACCCTTCTCGCCCAGGAAAAGTCAAGTGTTCATGCACCTACACGGACCTGCCGGACCCCCACCTCCACTGTCTACCTGAGCTCACCGTTGGCCACAGGCCCTTTGCGCTTGCTGTACCCTGCTCTGATGCGCTCCCTGAGATGTCCACACACCTGTCCCGCATTGGAAGCCTCCCTGGACTTTCCCCCGTGGCACTGTCCCAGCCCCTGGAGTGGGGCTCCGCCAGGCCAGGCTGGACAGGAAAGGACGGGCGTGCCCAGCATGCAGGCTATGGCGCCGGCTGGCAGTGCCACAGGAGACGGCTAGCAAGCAGGCCGTCAGGCATTAGGACGATTCCCGAGGAAGCCCGTCGGGACAGGGACAGCACTGATCCTGGGGCCTCATGCAAAGGCTGCCCTGGTCAGTGCAAAGGGAGGGAGGGAGCGCCGCCACGGCAGCCTCAGAAGCCACAGCCACGGGTGTTACCTGCGATGTTTTGCTGTCTCGTTCTCTAATTTTATCCTTTACAAGTTTTATTAGTGAGGTGATATTGTAAAATTCCGCTTCCTCCAGTACTCCTAGAATAGAAAAATAATTTTCAGCAGATCCAAGAATAACGTCCTGCCCCTACTCCTCTGTGGACGCACAGCCTGTGCTTGGCTCGGGCCCTCGGCAGCTTCTCAGCCTTCTCCCAACGGATGCCGTGCAGACACTGCTGGCTCTCAGTGGGATGCCCCCAGACCGAGGGCGGCAGGGGACCCACTTCCTGAACACAGTCCTGGCACGCGCCACTCCACGTGGCCTGCTGGGCACACTGCTGCACACGCACCTACCCTGAGCCCCGACCCGGGAGCCCCTGGAGGGAACTCAGAGACCTGCCCTCTGCCGCCCGCAGGCCACCTACTGCCCTCACATGAGGCCCAGGTGTGGCAGATGGCTTTGTGCAGGTCTGTCACTTGCTGCCTCAGTTTCCCTGTTCAACTGGAAGCCAGGTGGGTTGAGAGGGTGGCTCTTAGCTCCAGGACTTGTGCCAGTTTAGGGCCTCCTCGCTTCCCCAAGGCTGCTGTGTGTGCTGCACCCTTTGAGGGACTCTCTGGCCCCAGGACCCCTCCTGCGCATTCTGGGAGGGTCGTGCTGGCCGCCCTGGCCAGGCCTTGCCCTGCATGGTGTCCCCGCAGTGGCAGCACCAGCAGCTTGTGGCCGTGGACTCCACTCGGGCCACATCCTACCCAGGTCCCCAGGTAGCAGAGTCAGAGGGGGAGCCTGGTGGCGGGCGGCTGCACCTGCACTGCCGTTCTCAGGACAGCGTGTGTGCCAGCCTGTCGGCCGTCCCCGCGACCTGTGGGTGGGGACTGAGAGGCCTTGCGAGCAGGTTCCACGCACAGCACCCCCGGGGCGGGCAAGCGCCGGCTGCTGCGTGGGCCCTTCCGAAAGTGCAGCGTTTGACGCTGGCCAGGAGGCAGGGGACGAGGCAGGGCAGCGGGGGCCTACCTGCAGTCAGCACCCGCCTCTGAGCGAGCTGCCCCAGGAACGGGCTGTGAAGTTTAGCCCTGAACCGTACGGCTCCACCAACAAGACAAAAGAAGGTGTCCCAAACAACACGAGCGCACGTGGACGCGAGAGTCTCCTTCAAAAGGTGCGGGCTCCTGGCTGGAGGCCCAGAAAGGAAACGGACCAGGAAGTGGCAAGAGTGCAAGGAGTCAACCCAGTTCAGGGGCTTGCTACAGAACCCCAGTCCCAACAGGAGCCAGAGCCCATGCAGACTGGAACCGCCTGGACCTCTCAGGGCCCCCAACCCGTAACGCTCCCTACTCACCGTGCCCAGCGTGGGACCAGAGCTCAGAGGTGAGGGTGTAGAGGGGCTGTGGAAGGAGCGCAGCCGCGTCTTACCCAGCAGCTGCGCCCAAGACCGTGTGAGCTAAAGTCACCGTGAAAGTGGAGCGCTAGCCCCAGCAACATCGCTCACCAGGCTCCTAATACAGCCCAGAGCCCGTGGCCCGCAGCCTTCACCTCCCAGAGACAAGCGCCTACTGCCCCGTGGGGCACCGGTCAGAGGCAGCCGGGAGCCGGCGAGGGGATGCAGGTGCCTGGGATTTCTGCAAGGAAAGGGGTGCCGGGCCTGCTTCTCAAGTGACCTGTCGGCCTGTCCACCGGGCGCCTGGCCCCAACTCACCTTCTTCTGCGAGGTCTTTGTTGATGACCAGCTTCCCGTGTCTCAGGTAGTTCAGCACGGGCCCAAAGTACGTGGGGTCTCTGTCGATTAAATAGGCACCTGTTTCATCCTACAAAGAAGGGAACACTGTTGAGTCCCAGAGGAGAAGGCAAGGGTCCCTGCAAGTGCCTCCTGGCCAGGCCGCACCAAGAGGGCTGCAGAGGCACATGGGCCACGTTGTGTCCCTCAGCCCACAACCAGACTGCGCTGTGGTACTTCAGGGAGGTGGCTCTGCAGGCCTCTGGCGGTGGGCAGCCTCATGCCCTCGTCTGTCACCAGCTCAGGTCTAGGCCAAGTTCACCTTTACTTCCTCGGCAGCGCAGTGACTATGGCTGAGGAACGGCTCGGCCTCCGTGCAGCTCAATGCTGCCCACCATGAGGGCCCTAACACAGACTGTCCTTTCCAGGCACCTGTGGCAGGGCCTTCTCCTCTGGGGAAGAGGGTCAGAGAGGCACGCAGTACTGCGTGGAGAGGCCTGTCTTCTCCCACGGGAAGACCTCCCAGGGGTCGCGGTCGACGGAGCCACACCGCATGGGCAGTGGTCGCGGAGCCGGAGCAGTCCACACAACAGATCCCGGGCGGCCCGGTTCTGTGGGTTAGAGCCCTCTGCCAGCAAGCATCCGCCACGGCCGGGCCAGAGCAGGTGGACAAGCTGACCCGGGCACGAGGGCGGGGGGCCGTCCCCAAAGGACACCCCCACGGAGGAGAGCCCAGGGAGGCCTGCCCGGAGTAACAGGCATGGGGGGTGCCGCCTGCGAAGGAGAGCCACAGCCATCTAGGGGGCAGTGACCGCACCCCGGGATCCACTCCAGGCCACGGACCTGATCGCGTCAAGGGCACTGCCTATCTGACCTGGGCCTGCTGGGCAGGGCCCGGCCCAGGCTGGCTTCCCGCAGCACAGCCCTGCAAGGACAGGCAGAGCAGCGGCTCCCTGCCCGGATCCCGCTCCTCCCGTAAGCCCGCCTCCCCTCCCCGTGGCCCCACAGAGCCTTCCTCTGAGAGGAGAGGGTGACTCTGTGAGTCGATGCAGCAGTCAGTGTGGCAGGCTCCAGGGGCGGCCCTCAGCAGGAACGTGACCAGCTGAGACCACAGAGGAGAGCGTGTCAGCATCTCTGCAGGGGAGCGTGGCGGCAGGACGACCTGGAGCTCTTGTGTGTGCTCTGCCCACGGCACCAGATGCAGACACAGGGAGGCAGGAAGCGTCCCGGCCGTAAAGCAACAGGCCACGGTTGGGCCCTCCTTCTTACCCACGTGTGGCAGAACCCGAAGGGGCCAGGGGCTTCCTGATGCCCCACCCCGCAGACCTGCTCTTCTTACATCAAGCTCCAGTTAGGGCCCTGGAGCCTTGATGCTCAAGCCAACCTCCTCCCAGGACAGGCCACTGCCTGCTCCCCTGTGGGCTTCCGTCCCCCAAGGCACCATTCCAACCGCACACAGACCTCCTGAGATCACCCTTGTGCCTCACACCCCCCTCCCAACTAAGGAAGAACCAGACACTGTCTCGTGGACCCCTGCCTTCTATCTCTCTGGACCCCGACTGCTCTCTGAGCAAGACCAAGGGTGCCGTGGCCCAGCTCCTGGCGGAAGGATGCTCTACCAGTCCCCCTACTGGTAAAAGCCGGCCATGAAGGGCGCCTGCGTGGCTCAGTTATTAAGCGTCTGCCTTCAGCTCAGGTCACGGTCCTGGAGTCCCAGGATCGATCTCCGCATCGGGCTCCCTGCTCGATGGGAAGCCTGCTTCCCCCTCTCCCACTCCCCCTGCTGTGTTCCCTCTCTCGCTGTGTTTCTGTGTCAAATAAATGAATAAAATCTTAAAAAAAAAAAAAAAAAGCGGCCATGGAGGCGGGGGCTTGTCCCTACCCCCACCCTCAGGTGTGAAAAGAGCCCTGTGCATGATGTCTGCACGTCCCCAAGCCCAGGGAAGATCCATCAGCTCACCTTTACCTCAACAGCTGGTAGAAGGACAAGATCAGATGGGGACAGGGCTCGTGTCTGCCCTCAAGGGCATGGAATCTCCCATCACACTGGGCCCAGGCTCCAGCAGACCCAGACTAGGGGCTCAAGAAGACCATCCCAGCAGGCCTGAGCCCCGGCACAATCTGAGGCGGCGTGTGCTCGGCCCAGCGGCTGTCTTCACGTCGGTGTCAGCACGCTGGCCCCGGAGGGGTACAGCTGGGCTAACCGCGAGACCACCAACGCTGCCGGCCCGGAGGGACAGGCAGAGCCCACACCCCGAGGCTGCCCAGGCACTGGCGCCCACCCACCTGGACCCAGAACGGGTCCTGGGATGCGCCACGCCCTACCGGTGACAAGCCAGCCTGCCCAGCCCTGCTGCTGAGGAGCAGCACTCAGGAAACTCCACAGCGGCTTCTTCCACGGAGGCCCGCCAAGGCTCTCTGGACAGGTTCCTTCCTGGGGCTCTGTTTGGGTCAGACGGAGTCCGAGGTCAGGCGGGGCCAGGGCGCAGCGTCAGGACGCAGTGCTCTCTGTACTCGGGCCTGGGCCCGTCACAAGGAGGTTTCGGCCTCCACAGGAAGTCTGGGGGGCCCGACGCCAGGACCCCAAAACCCCACCGGGCTTTATCTTGGGCTGCTGCCCAGAGGATCACAGACTGACTGCCACCGACATGCACAGAGGCAGGGCCTCTGGAAAACGCACACGTCTGGGCACCTGAGCGGGGGCAGCCAGCTCTGGAGCTGCTAAGCAGGGCCGAGGGCAGGCCGTGGACAGGGTCCCATGACACTGCGGCTGGCTCGCCGACACGGCCCCTCGCGGGGCTGCGCTGGGCACGCAGCCCTGCCACCTCCAGCCCACAGCAAAAATAGGGAAAAACACATGGCGGAAAAGGAGAAACAAACAAACAAAACCCCATTCAGAATATAAATCTTGGGCTCACTTCTGCAAAAGCCCAGAGGAGAGCATCTCAGTGCCAGCTACACTGGCAACTGGGGAAGGGGTGGGGCAGCAGGGGCCACGTGGGCATCGCCAGCTCTGCCGTGAGCGCACACGCAGCCAGGACCCTGATCTGCTCAGAGTTGACGACGGGCAGCAGGGAATGGGAGCAGGACACGAACACTGGCTTGTGGCAAGACTCGTGGATCCCTCGTCTCCTCTTTCTGTCTGTCCTCCATTTATATAAGCATGTGCTACATTTGTAAAGTGGCGATTGTGTTTTTTTGTAAAAGAGCCCGAATTAAGACTCTTTTCTTGACATATCATTTCCCTCTATTGACCTTCCCCATTTCTCACTGAATTAGCGGCGGACCTAGCTGTGACGTGCCGCTGGCTTTAAAAATACACATGTACCTTAAGG
The DNA here is from genome assembly GCA_004023965.1 of Spilogale gracilis. Lineage (NCBI taxonomy): Eukaryota > Metazoa > Chordata > Mammalia > Carnivora > Mephitidae > Spilogale > Spilogale gracilis. Next base: position 51,943 of record PITA01003412.1, read on the forward strand.
GCTTGAGCAGGGGAAGGCCTTGGCTTAGGAACCCCGAGGGCCACCTCCCCACAGGATGCCAGTCCACACACTCGGAGCAGGGCGGCCCGAGGATGTGTGGGCCGGTGGGACCCCACTCCTAGAGGGACCCACCCACCTCCAAGGCTGAGCTGCTGGTTCCCACGGGAAGTCTGAAGCCCCGGGCCCCTGGGCTCAGGCTGTAGGGCCATTGCCCCAGGGAGGGGCGCAGCCGGGCCACAGAGATCATGACCTGGCACAAGCCCGGTGTGCAGAGTCGGTTCTCCGGAGGAGCACGTGGGCCAAGGGAGGGCCAGGCCCACACCACCCGCTCACAGGAGACACTAACAGCAGCCCCGACAAGGCTGCAGGCAGAGAGGACAGTCCTGACTCGAGACCACTCTCCCCTCCCCACCCTGGCCGTCCTTTCTTGTCTGGGTCCACCCAGCGTCCTGAGCCCAGGTCGTGGGTTAGGAAACAGCGCTCTGCAAGGGGCAGAAACATTACCTGCACCACGCGGGAAACAGCCCCCAAGACCGAGGTTCTCCCTGCCCACTGTGCGCCTGGAAACAAAGCCTGGCTGCCAGGGTCAGGGCAGGATCGCACGCACGGCCCAGCAAAGCATCCTGGGTAACATGGGGCCGGTAGGTCTCGGAAATGGCGATGAGAAGTGGGAGTCAGGAATGTCGGACTCTCACCAAGATTCTAAATGGACAAGAAGCCTGCGAACGTGAATGTTCTCTGTGGAGCGCCCGCACTTGGCCCCGTTCCATCACCTCCAGGGCCTCTACAAACAGGCCGGAAACGAGACTCTGCCACCACTTGGTCGCGGGAGAAAGAGCACAGCCACCAGAGCCTGGAAATGAGGAGGGCTGACTGTCCTGAGCTAAATAGGAGAGAAATTCTGTCACCCCTCCCCGTTAAAATCTAAATGTAAACGCACAGAATTCTCTGTGCACAAGCATCTACAATCAACCTAATTAGAAATCCTTAGCTTTTACTCTGAAATGATCCATTTTAAGTGACTATCCCAAACTCGCACACAAAACCTTCAACCTTCATCCTCTTCTCTGTTTCACTTTCTGAGGTCTGTCCAACCCTGTAACCAGGAGAGGCCTGGGACGTCACCAATCACAAAAGAGAGGCACAGCCCCGGAGACCAGCGAGAGCCCAGGCACTGGGATCCGCCGGGCGGGCGTGTCTGCGGGCTCTGAGAGTTCCCTGCACCAGCCCTGAGATGCCGCGTGTGCTGAGATCTGACACACTCCCTCTCCCACAGCCACCCAAGGACGAGGCAGGGGTGCACATGTCCAGGTCATTCCCACCCTCCGTGTCAGCCCTGGCAACAAACCCCCTCGGACCTCAAACAGCACCCAGCTCCCAGGGCCCTGACCCCCAGGATGTCCCAATTTAGGATGACACATATGACTCAGATGAGGCTCAAGCAAACGCAAGGATCACCCCGCGGGCCCCGCGCTCCTCCTGCAGCAGGTGTCTCAGATTCAGCCACGGCGGGTCCCTCAGGCCCAGGAACCTGTGGGGGTGGCTCACGGCAACCCACTCAGTGCAGCAGGACCGGGGGCACCGAGAGGAGAGCAGACGCCGGGTTGCCTGTGCACACACAGGGGCCGGGTCATCGTGGGGCCAAGGGCCAGCCCTCCGGGTCACAGCTGCTGTGAACACTTATGTCACAAAGCAAGAGACTGAGCATCCGTCGGGCCTTTGCAGGTGCTCCCCTCCCTAGCGACGTTGCGGCCTCTCAACACCTGCACGCACATCGTCCACAGATGTCACATTGCTTACTCTGGTGTGAGTGGATGTGTTTACCATAAAACTGCTGGCACGGGAAAACCGACTAGCCATGGAAACAGGGAGCCATGATCGCCCGGGGCAGAGGCAGCACACAGGAATGACCCAGGGTCACTGGCTGCAGTGCCCCTCCACTGCCTTGGAGGGGAGGCCTCCTCAAGCCTGGAGCCCCCAGGCCCCGAGGCACCAGCCTCTCAGTGTGGGCAGGCAGCACTCTGCCGCCGGGCCGCCCTACCCACGCGTGCGGCTCACGCCCAGCCCACTGCTCCTGTGAGGCCCTCAAGCCCTCCCCGCCAGCTGTCCCCACAGCCGCCACCCTGCAGGCTCCAAGGTGGCCTCTGCTCTCTTCCCACACCGGGCCCCGCTGGCACATCTGGTGCAGAGTTCACCCTGCCTTCTTGCTGGGGCCAAAGGGCAGGCCCCTGGCTCCTGCGCTCCCTCACTGCACCTCCTCCCTCCTCTTGCCCGCTGCACAGTGACGAGGCTCAGCCAGTACCCCTGCGGCCCGCCTCTCCATGACCTGTTTGCAAAAACCCACCTCGGTCTCTCTGCTGGAGCTGGCTCAGCTCATCGCCTCCAGAACTGTGGCCACCCAAGCCTGACTTGTAAAATCAGGCCAAGATCCTAGAAGCCCAACTGCTAGGGAAACTAGAACCCCCAGAATGCGGACAACGGGAAGAGACACACGTGCACACCCACATGCGGATGCCTCAAGCCCATTCCAAACACGCGGGCGGATGGGACTGGAAGCCTGGAGCCGTGTTTCCCAGGCTCAAAGACCTCGTTTCTTGCAAGAAAACTCAGGGGCTGCCCAGGAAGTTGTGTTCCTCCCTGACGGCACAGGCTCCAGTCTCCACAGTTGGGAAGCTCCCGTCGGGCCGGTCCTCGGATGGGCCTGGAGCTCTGGGCTGAGTGCGAAGAGGCCGCCAGGGAAGGCCGGGGGGCGGGGGGCAAAGGGGGGCTGGGCTCGCACACTCTGTCCTTTGAGGCTGGCTGAGCCTAGGACCTGCCCACTGGGACGGGGGCCTGCAGCAGTGCAGAGAGGATGTGCAGACTACTACCGCAGCAAGAACCAATTCTGAAGGGGAGAGAAAAGCGTTCTCTCTAAAAACAAAGTAGAGCGCAGCATGAGCCAACTGTCTGCTGCAAGGACCCAGCGCGGGGCACTGAGTGGAGGTGGTGGGACCTGCACCATCTACCTCGACTCTCACAGCTCCTCCGTGACGAAGGCTCAGAGAGGAGCACTGACGTACCCCAGAGTTGCACAGCGAGTTAAGTTCCGGTCAAGGTCCAGGTCAGGCCCGAGTCCCGAGTCTCACTCTGGCACCAGAGAAGACACCCCGTCTCCCCAGTACCCACGGCACTCTGCAGTCCGAGGGGGCACCCTGGCCGTGCGCGAACCCCCCTTGATGCACGGGCAGCTCTTTAAAGGCCGCGGCAGACTGCTGACCGGAGCGCCCTGCGAGGCAGCTGGGAGCGCCCGGCCCAAGTGAAAGCGGCCACGGCCACCCTGTCAACAAGGGGGGATGAACCCCGACGAGCAGCATCAGCCAGGTGGGCCACCTGCTCTCTGACCACGGCCCCAAACCAAGCCTGGTCACCGTGCAACGGGCAGAAAGAGGAAGTGCTCTGCAGTGAACACCATTTCCGCCTGGGCTGCCCTCAGACAGCTGACGGTGGGGACAGCAGGCCCAGGGCCTCGGGTCTGGTGCCCCGGAGCAAGCTCTTTCGACTTAATGCAAGTCCTTTCCTGGATGTTCCGGCCTGAACTCATGGGCTGCTTCAGGCCCGGGCCGCCCGCTTAGGTGCCCTGTGGGGACATGACATGGCTCTGCAGCGCGCACTTGCTGTCGGGGGGGGGGGGGGGGCGCCCTCCCTCTGCCTGGGGCCTAGACCAACCATGACACGTGGTCTGGGCCAAGAACATGCTGAGAGCCACATCCTCGACCAAAGTGTGAAATGAAATGAACCCGAGGCTCAGGTCGCCCACTCTGGGCCTCAGACAGGACGACACAGCTCTCATGGGTACCCGGGGTGCCGTTCGGAATTGGGAAGTGAGCCTTTCCTCTCTGATCTAGCTCCCCTGAGGACAGTCTGCTCTTTCCACTCTAAGGAATCCCCATTTCTCTTGCCAAGCAACTTAAAAGTCTGTGCTTCCACCCACACCCCTCATCACTCGGCTGTGCCCGTACAATCCCTTCCACTATCTTTCCAATCCCAACACTCTGCCAACACTGGCGCACCAGGAGCGAGCACAGGCAGACAGCGGCAAGTGACAGGTCACCAGAGCCCCCATGACGGCCCTACCCCCAGCATCTGAAGGACAAAAGCTCAGGTGTTCTCCAGGCCTGGCTCAGGCAGCAGAGGACCCACCTCAAATCCTACTTAATCGGAATGCTTTTCAACCACCAAGCAGCAGTATTTCCTGTTTCCCCTTTAAGTCCTAAAGCATCTCCACACTGAAACAGGGGCTGATTCAGCTCTAAACAAACGCTACCCTGTTTTCAGCAAGCCTAATGGGCCAGGTAGCACGGAATCCAGAGAGACTTAACCCAAATGAATCACACATCAAGCATTCACCAAGCACTTCCGGGAAGGAGTGTCACACCTGGCCCATCCCTTACGAGAAACTGGGGGAAAGATGACCCAGACAGCAGGGGAGCAGAGGCTGAAACGAACACCCCAGACACAGCCCCGCCGGAGGATGGCCCAGGAGGAAGTGAGAATTCATTCTTGGGCAGTCTTTAAAGAGAGCTGCACGGCAGCCATGGGCCCAGAGTCAGCACTGAGAAAGAAGGGTAAGGCTTTGGAGCCCAGAGCCGGTCCCAGGCTCAGTCCCGAGAGGGAACACGGACTTAGGGAGGAAGGAGACCAATCGCAGTCCCGCTCCCCACCCTCCCTAACAACCTGTTTGTCTTCTTCAGAAAACATCCTATCGCTCCACCTCTCCCACAGGCTTCTGCAGTGAAGTTTAAGAGCAAGCTCCAGGCACTCTTCCACTGAACTTCAACCCATCAGGCTCTCAAAAGGTTCCTGGTCTCCCCTTCCTTGGCACCGCCCGCCCCCCCGAATCTCCCTACCCACCCCCGACCCAAGCACCAGTTTGCTGGAGCCCAGGAGCTCAGTAAACACTCATCAGGTGCCCAGCAGGCACCTTCCACCAGGTCTGTGCTGACGTCCAGCCCTAGTGACATCTGTCGGGTTTACGCTTTCATTCATTTTAAGTATGAAGCGAGGGCTTCGAGGTTTTTACAAGTGAATCAGCATCCTGTTTCTCCTCCATCATGTACTCATCACTGGACGTCCCACTCTTCCAAACACCCTTCCCCTCCACCCCTCCGCCTCCTCTCACACAGGATCTAATTATCTAGGAATGAATCTCTGGGACATTCTTTCATCAGCAGGGCAGAGGTGGGTAAGGACACCGCGGAGACCCAGTTATCTTACACGTTGTGTCTCACTTGAAGTAAGGAGCTGTCCTACTGTGACTGATGTGAATCAGCATTACTCTTTCTGGCAGATTCCCATAACCTGCGACAAAAACTCACCCTTCTTTACTATCAACTATCCTAGCAGACAGAAACTGTATCTGAGGCATTACCTTCCTGTTCTAAATTTCACTCTTACAATCCGAGATCGAATGTGGGTAAGCACGGGACGGTGACAAGAAGCAACCGCAGCAGATGCGTTCTGGTGGGTTAATTACCTACCCCAAAGGACTGTTATTACAAGAGAGCATTGTTTTTTTGAAGCTGTTTTGAGACAGTAAAATAAAGGGATGAATTGACTTAACTGCGGAAGCTATAGTTAATTGGCTCTGAATCAATTGTTTTAGTGCTGAACAGAGGGACTTTGCCTCAAAAAACAACAAAAAAACCCCAAAGGACAAGAGAAATTTAAAATCCGATTCAATCCACAAAACAGGAATTCTTGAGTAGAAATCCCAGTGAATGACCACTGTGGCCCAGTGTTTTAATACCAACCAACAAATAGTAAAACATACACCCTCACCATAAAAGGGAAATCACAGCAAACAAAAGCATATTTCTGTCCCGGAGAGAACTGCCATTTTCTGGGAGGTCAGTTCTCTGCAAGGGGAGAGCTCGGTCAAAGGAGCGACGGCAGGGGAGACTGGAGCGCTGCCATCGCCAACCCTGATTTCTGCCAATGACAGGTGGTCTTGTGGTAACTCAGGACCCTGAGGATGGGCTCCGTCAGCCTTCCGGAACTTCAAGAGTCCGGGAGCTGAATCCTTCTGGGAAGACTCAGGCCTGGCGAGCACTGAGCGGGCAAGGCACAAAGCCAAGTGTCATTATGCACGCTCAACTGCAAGGACCCAGCGAAGTTAGAAGGTTGTGAACCGCCTGGGATAAATACAGGCGACAACTCCTCTTACAACCGAGCATCTCGGCCACAGCACACAGCTCTTCCCTCTTCTCACAAAGGGAGTAATCCAGTTTCCATTATGACTGGCACAACTGCAGGAGCACACTTTCATGAAAGACAAGCTGCCCTTTCGCGACCGCAGTGGGGACAGAGGCTGAAAAAACATTCCCACCTGGTCCCTCCTGGCCACCCCTTGGCCGCGCAACCTTCCCTTTGAAAAATTACTCTAGGGGCGGCCCCTTGCGCGAGTGCTGAGTGGGCGCGTGTTGTGGCTGGGAAGGGCGGGGCGTCAACTCTAAACGCAAGTCACCGGCTAGGGCAGGTCCCCCATGTCACCCCCCCCCCGCCAACGTGAAGTCAAACGTCTGCAAGGCGAGAAGACCAGGAGGCCGGGGCTCCCCGGTTCCGGGGCCACCGAGGAGGCGCCCACACGGGGAAGGCGAGCGGAGCCCCAGCGAGGTCCGCCGGGGGGGCGGAGAGGGCGAGGGCGCCGGGCCGGCCGGGGCTCCCTGAGGGCGGTGGGCGCCCGGGCACTCAGCCGCGGCCGGCCTGGCCCGCGACGGGGAGTCGGGCGGCCCTCACCTTGTCCGAGTCCAGGTCGGGGTCGGCCTGGCACAGACGGTACAGGAAGGACTTCGGGTCCCGGCACAGCGTCTGCCGGGTGGTGAGGAAGTAGGTGCCGCCCACGTTGAGCCGGACCCACTTGGACGCGCCGCCGGGGCGCTGGGCCAGGGCGCCGAGCCCCGCGCTGCAGCGGCGGCACAGGCCGGCCCCCAGCCCCGCCCCGAGGCCGCCCGGGACCGGCGGCAGCACCTCGCAGTGGTTCTCCGCCATGATCCCAGCAAGCCCCGCCACGGCTCCTCGCCACCGGAAGCGTCCGGCCTTTAATACCGTCCTCCCGGCTCTGTCCCGCCCACGGGTCCGCCCTCATAAGGCGCCCGCCCTGGAGTCACGCGGCAGGCGGAAGTTCCGGTCCGGAAAAGCGGCCGGCCGAGCCCCCTTCCGGCCGGAGCCGGGCAGCGGGCTCGAGGGGCTCGCCGGCCTCCGCCCCGCGGACGCTGGGTTCCGGGCCCGGAATCAGGCGGCCACTGTGCCCGCCCCGCGCCCCCACCTCAAAGAAGAGTTCCGTCAGCGAGCGTCTACACTCTACATGCGTTTTTTTATTACAAGACTACCGAGCATACGTGGAAAATTCATCATCCAGTAACTACATCTAAACCACAAACATTTGAAAAAAAGAGAAGAAACAGGTTCATTAAATTATGATTAAATCGACCAAATAGAAAATTTATATAATAAAGCCAGAAAAAAAGTTGTAAAATATAGTTTACAATAATTATTCACATTCAAGGCTGTACATCAATACATACAACAACGTGGCCCCGAACATGAATTCAATCCAAATAATTCATATATTAGATTTTAAATAACACAGACTGAACTAGAGGCCAACAAGAGCCAGCAAATAACCTTATATAAGAATAAAAATACAAAAGTGTATATCCTAGTATCATTGCATTATCTGTTTTCATAAGTTTTAAATTTTTGCTTTGCCTGTACATCACAGTTAGAGCTGCAGACCAGGCAGAGAATTTTACACACGTTCTGACCGACTGCCACCAGCCTGAAGACAGCTAGCATACTACTGATTGCTCCTACAGCGACAGCAGCTCTGGATACTGCAACAATTTATTTTTGTCAATGTTCAATCGAACTTCTGATAAGGATAGAGGCTTTTCACCAGCAAAACGACCCCTATTGCTAAGTCATTTTGCCAGACGGGTTGGGACCAGGGTGGATCACACGCAGAGAAAAGGTCTGCCTTTCGTAAAGTAAAAAGTTCTCTGTACACAAAGGTCGGTGTTTCTCCGTACGGAAGAAGTGGGTTCTGGGGAAAATTCCGGTACACGTGTAGGCCGGTTCAGGTGCCCACCACAGCTGTCTGCTACAGATAAAACTGCTCTTTCTTGCAACAGCTCCTTCCCCAGACCAGTTCTCCACAGGCAGCCTGCTTTGCAACTCCGCCACCTGGGCCAGCAGCCTGCAACCCTCCAACGCTCGGGAAGGGACTCCTGCCCTGGTGTAAGGCACTTGCCATATAGGCCGCCTAAGGGGGAGGGGCACACCCACCTGAGTCACCATCAGCCCACGTGAGCTCTGGATGAAAAGGAGCGATGTGGAGAGCCGTACAGGGCGGCATCTCTAGAACAGTACCTTCATCACACTCTAGCAAGTGGCTGCAGCCTCCACAGCTGGGCAGCGAGCACGCTCAGCGTGTTCACCGGCCAGGGGACGGGGAACTGGGGTGTCAGAGGATGGCAGAAGTCCCATTCTGCACAATCCAGCCAAAGCCTCTGGCAGATTCAAGTGACGCTGCGTACGGCACCTAAAAAGTCTCTCACGCACCTCTCCCCTCAGAATCAATGGACCCTAAACTACGTGGAGAAATTAGGAATGAAACCAGATTGGGCGGTCTGGGTTTGGAAGACAGCCAGACGACCTGCAACACGAGGGAAGGCAGGGGAGAAGTCCCAAATGCCACGCGGGCCAGGGCTACCAGCCTCCACAGTGTCCCCGGGGCAGAGGCTGGCTGCTGCGCCGGGCTGAACGGCCAGGACCTTCATACCAAGCGCCACCATTTGAAGAGCACAGGAAAATAATTTTTGGTGAGACCCAGCCGCCTCCATGGCCTCTTTCTCACGCAGGGAATTTGCTCTTCTAAAGATTCCAAACAGTGGAAGTGTATCCTGAGTCTAGACACTTACAGACCACCCTCTAAGCACGAGGCAAGGTCAACGCGACACTTTGTATCTCTGCTGCCTGCGGGGATGCAAAGTCAGTACCATTGTGGACACAAAGTACAAGCTTCAGCGGCAGGGATGGCAAGGTAACTACCATGCAAGCATAACCGGATTGTCAATGAAAATAAGGAAGCGACTTTGGAAAAAAAAATCTGTCACAAAGAGACTGCAATAAATGGTATCATTTTAGCATTGGGCCGGGGGGGGGGGGGGAGAACAGTCTTATTTAAGCATTGTCTGGAACACACACCTTACCAGAAACGGATTTGTTCCAAATCTGTAGGACAAGTGAGGAGTCTATGTACTGGAACTCTGAGCAGCCAAGCCTCAGATCAAGACAGAGCAAGAGAGACTAATACCACCTTTAAAACAAACTTTTTGTGACCCCCAGACCCAAGAACACTACCGTTAGGAACCAGGGAGGTGGCGTCTGGAGTCAAAATCAAAGATTTAGGAGGGTATTCATCACAGTATTATTTAAATAGTGAAAAACCAGAAATCATGTAAATGTTTTGTAACAGGAAAATGGTCAGATAAGTTATGACAAAATTGATAACCATTAAGCTCTATAATCACTAAAAACAAGGCTTTTAATCACTGTTCATGACGGGAAGAAACAACTAAGATAAATTATCGAGGGAAGCAAGCTAGGTTCGGAACAGTATGTGTTTCATGTTCCCAGTTTAAAAAGCAAACAAATGTGTGCACAGGGGGTGGGCTATACACCAAGATGTTCACAGTGGCCTCTTCTGGGTGGTAAGCCTACAGCTGATGTTCTCGGAAAGCAGATGTGTGAAGTACAGAAACACCTGGAGCCCCTGGGCTGGCACCTGGCCCTGGGGAAGTCTGTGCTACAGGGCCATCTCCTGCGATGCCTCCCAGGCCTCGGCCACAAATACCACAGAGCAGTGGCAGGGGCCTGGGGAAGTCGCACGTCCTGCCAGCTCCGGCATGACCAGGAGAGCCATCTCCTGCAAAGCAGGTCTGCACCACAATCCTGAGAGCCAAGGTTCAGAACGGCAGGTGTAGAGCACCGCCGGGCAATGGGTGAGGTCTTGCGCACCCCACGGAGCCACCTGCTACCAAAACCCAGCACCCACACTCCTGGTCAGCTCCACAGAAAGAGGGAAGAAAACAGCCCCGCCCCACCCCGGCTTCCTGGCATTCCCAGAGAGGGGCGAGGTGCAGCAGGCCACAGCCCAGGCCCCTGCCCTACATGCCTGGCGAAGCCACATGGTATGTGACCGGCTCTGTGGGTTGGCACTGAACTTCTTCTTGCCCGAAGACACACGGCTCCTGGCATCTCGTCAACAAGAGGGCTCGGGATATAAACCATGTCAACTTCCCCGTAGGTGCAGACACGTGACGGACAGCCATGCCCACATCCTAGGAGGCCGGGCACCTGCACGCCGGGACAGGCGCTCTACCGACAAGCACAGGGTAGGAAAAGAACATTTATGTGCCTTTAAAAGGGGGTGGGGTGGGGGAAGAGGGCTCTGAGAGGAGAAAGGTGGTGTAGGGGAGAAGGGCCAGTGGTCACTGGCTCAAGCAAGGGCAGTTACTTCAACTCTGTCAGCTGCAAGCTGAACCCCAAAGCCCTCATTCTCTAGTTTCAATGGTCACAATGGAGCTGGTGGGTGAAGCCCGGGAGGCGGTGGTGCCGTCCGGGGGGAAGGTGGCAGTGGACGCCGCGTCTCTCCCAGAACAGCCTGGCCGTGTGCTCTTGTTAAAACCACACGTCGGTTCTGCTTGTTCCCAAACCAGCCCCACCAAAGAAGGCTGTGCAGGAACAGCCCCCGAATGGCACGCCCATAGATGGGGGGCGGTGTCAGAGAAAGGCAATGATCAACATGGGGAGAAAGCTGGAAATGACGTTCCCAAAGGCCCAGTAAGACTTACTTTTTAGAAAAGCAGGTGAACACAGGCAAGCCTTTTCAAAAGCCAGGAGGAGGAAGAGGGGAGCTTGACCTATGACCCTGGCCCGGGGCAGGCACGCCCCCAACAGCCTGGCACCCGGCCTGGCGAGGGCATGTGCACACACGCACCTTTGCTCACTCGCAGTGCACAAGACCAGGCCCTGGACGGAAGCCGCCAGCACTCTCGGCCCCACCTCTGCTCCCCGCCAGCCCTGCGTGGCCCACAGCCACTGCCACACTTCCCTCCCAGGCTCACAAGGGCCACTCTTTTCACCGAACCCAGTGCAGGAGGACATCTTTTGTCTCCATCTGGACCACTCTTCAACACAGGGTGTCGGATGGTTTGTCTGAGACAGGAGATGGGGGCAGAACTGTCAGGGGGGAATCTCTGCCGCGTGAGCCTTCTGCCAGTGCCTTCGTGACAGTCTACAGGAAGCCGCAATGTTGCTCACTCCCGGGACAGAGAGGCGTGTCCGCGGGCAGCCTGCTGACGGCCCTCACGAGACAACCCGGGCAGGGAGAAGAACACCAGGCCCCACCAGGCCCACCGGCTTTCTCTACACAGGCAGCAGCAGCAAGAAGCCAGAGGACCGGTAAAGCGTGGACGCGCCATGGTAGGCATGCCACACTGTGCTGCCTCTGAAGAGGAGAAGGCAGGCAGGCTGCCAGAAGGGGGGAAGCAGGCTGGGCGCCGCCTCACCCCTCGTGCACAGTGGGCAACGTTTTCTTCCTGGCAAGGCCCATGTCCTGATGGAGGTAACCCACCTGGCCGCACGAGGCGGCTTTCAGATCTTCCCTGTGCGGATATGAACGTGCCGAGGGTTCAGGTTACGAGAACGTTCCCTCACCAAACCGCTCGGGGGCGGGGCGGGGGCGCTACTCGTTTCCCTCTCTGACCAAACTCTCAGGAAGGGCTCATTAGGCAGCACTCCTCCACATGGGGGTGCCAGGCCTAGTCTGCCCTGGCCTCGCATGGAGCGGAGCACACCCTCCCCATCTCCCGGCCCACGTGGGTGCCCACCTCTGACAGTGCTCTTGGCAGACGTCCGCGTCTTTCTAGCCCCGCAGGGCCAACCCTGCTCAGAGAGACGTTCAGTCTGGATGGCCTGCTGGCACCCCCAGCCTCAGCAGCGGCTCTGTAGCACACCCCGACAGCCTGCTCCACGTCCCCCACCTGGAGCCTGCCCAACGAGCACAAGCCATGGAGCCCTCACAGCCAGAGCGGTGCAAGGAGGCAAGCAGGGCCCTGGCGGGGGCACAGGGGCATCAAGTAAGGACACACGAAGAGGAGCACACGGACCAAAGCCAAGAACCCTCCCACCCCGCCGAGGCCGAACCACCCTGGCAGAGGCGTGCACGGCTCCCTGCCGATGGGTTCTGTGATAACCTAGGGGCAGGCAGAGCCCAGACACACAGCCCAGCCCCTCGGCCACAGGAGGGCCGGCGGCGGGTGACCAGGACGCGTGGTGCAGAGCTGGTGACTCGAGTCTGTTCCACTCGCCCAGGTGGGAAGCAGGTGGACGTGCACAGCGCTGGGTCCCCACAGCAAGGGCTTGGGGAGCCTCCATAGAGCACAGAGAGCAAGCAAAGCGACCCTGAATTCCTTTTCGTTATTGGTTTTGTTCTTTGTGTGGTTGGGTAATTTTTTTCTTCTTTTCTTTTAAATAAAAAAGCTGCAAGGTTCCGCCGTCTGCGTCCCCCGTGAGCTGGCTGGCAGGTGGTCTGGAAGCGCCCCGGAGGCTGGCGAGCCGTGCTGGGGCACGTGTCCTGGCAGCGAGTGCGGCAGCCACAGGCGTGTCACTGCACGGCGGCATCTGGGTGGCTCTGGTATCTGTGTCTCCACACTTCCTGGATCTTTTTGCACCACTTGTGAGCATTCCCACTCGGGTCCATCAGGTAATACGTCCTGTTCGGCTGTGGAGACAGAAGCCGGTAACAATGCTGAGGGAGTGCTGCGGCCACCGCGGCTGCGTCCGGAGGCTCCCGAGCCGGTGGGCCTCCCCTGGGCACACATGCTGACATCACACGTGCATACAAGGACCCACAAGTCCCTCAGGTCGCCCCCATCCTGACCAGCTGAGAGTGTGGGGCCCCTGGGACACGAGCGAAGGGGGAGAGACCTGCCCTGCAGAGAGCCTGTACAGACACACTCACCGTGTGCACGAAGAACGTTTTAAAGTTCTTGGCCTCCGGTCGGAGCTCTTGTGACCATGGAATTTCCCCTTTCAGGACTTTGTTGACAGGATCCACATAATACAAGTGTGGCCCTTCTGTGAGCAGTAACTGCCGTCGGCGTGCAAACAAGCCCTAATGCAAAATGGAAAGACCCTGCTCGTCCGCGCTCAAAAGCAGGGGCAGGCAGCGCCTACTGCAGCCTTGGTGGCCAGGCCATCGCGACAGCCCGGGGCACGGGCACCGGCGCCAGCCCCCTGTCCACTCACCGGAGACCTGCTCCCCCCCCCGGAACCTGGCCTCTCAGGTCAGAGAGGGGCAGGCAGAATGTAGCGCCCAGTCGGCCTGGCCTTCGTGAGCTGGGTCCCCAAGGCCCCACTTGGGCGTGTCTCCCTCCATTGCCACACGGGGAGTGGCAGCTCTGATGGGCAAACCCGAGCCTACCAGGGACAGTCAGGGCGCCTCTCGTGCCCTCTGCACCACGGGGCAGTGGGGAGGGGAAGGGGCTGCCGGCGCAGCACTGGGCGATGTGAGTAGCACGACTAGGAATGGAATGGAGGCCTGGGGCCTGACTCGGAAAGGCCTGCACTGGCAGAGGGGGAGCATTTGTGGAGTCTGACGTTTCTGACACAAGCCATTTAATTAATCCGTAAAACAAATAAATAATGATTTTCAAAAACAATTCTAATGAAGTAAGAGAGAACTTGACAGGGTATGAGAGTCCTGGCCCCAGGTCAGAAGGGGGAGGCTGGATCTCTATTTCACCGCAGCCTTCCCGTGTGGTTTCAAACGGCTTCCCCTGAGCGGCTCAAGTCTTCCTCGGCCGTCCAATCTAGAAATGATCTTTCAGAGAAAGGGAACCAAGCCCAGGGACGTGAGTGCAGCAAGGGTCAGCCGGAGCCCGCAGCAGAAAGCCAGACCCTGACGCGGCTGAGGGGACAGAGACACTCGGGGAGGTGCGGCAGGAATCGGACTTACCTTTCGCTTATCTACAGGACCCATCTTTAGTATTAAATTATTTTCTACAAACTGGTGCCTGTAAAAAGAAGAAACAAGAGACACGCGAGTCAGGGACAGAAACTCTCCCAGCGAACTTCCTGAGGGCATCTGCGAGCCCTGCCCAAGCCTCTCCAGTCACAGCCCCAACTCGCTCCAGGAACTCAGGGGACCCCAGTGTCACAGTCCGTGCAGGCGCCTGCTGCTCGGACCGATGGTCAGGGTGCGGGCCGATGCCGACACACGCCAGCACTGCTGCCTGCTGTCACCTGTGGCTCGGCAGCACTCGCCTAGCAGCAGGAAGGTGGCGGCAAGGTGAGGCCATCCTCCTTCAGTTGAACAAAGCTGGGGTGAACACAGAGCCCGTGAAAGGCCCAAGGCTGCTGAGAGCCAGTCTCAGGACACAAACTGTTGGCCACTCACTACCTCCCCAAGCTGGGCCGGGCCACCCTCCAATCCAATGCTCAGAAACCAGCGGGCAGCCGAGAATTACAGATCCCAGAGAGACCCAGGCCAGACTCGGTTTAAGAACTTCTCCGGTGTTTCTAGCATAGTCACAGAGCACTCCCACTCAAATACGGCAGGAGCTGGAAGGAGAAAGCTAGGAACACAACTTAAATGTGCATTCTGAGCAGATACACTTCATGTGGACTCTGAGCAGAATCAAAGAGGTTCCTGAATGTCTGCAGGTTCTTGCTTTTGGTTAAAGTGAATGGTTACCAGTTTATGACTTTACGGAAAATGCTGATCTGAGGATCTACTGCAGACTACAACAGTATTTTGTATTTGGAAAGGCATAAGACAACTGTCACCTCCAACAGTGACAATTTTACCACGTGAGTACCACACAGCCACACGGGACGCAGTGGGGTCAAGACGACCGGCCGAGTTGGCTGAACCATGCTCTCCCAGCCAGCTCACCTGACCCTGAGGCCTGCCCACGCTAAACCAACCAGACCCAAGCCAGCTCCAGACCTCACGGAAGCCGCACCCCCAAGGACCCAGCCTACGGATAGACCTGGAAAACTAAAAAGAATTTTAACGAAAAAAGTGCTGTATGAGGAGGACAAGTACAATACTTCGCTCTCAGAGGTATTTAAAAACCTAACCAACAAACCAAACCAAGACTTAAAAAGGAAAAAGTTCAAGAGATTCCTGAAAAGCAGATCTGATGATCTGTGGCGCAGAGAAAGATCAGAGAGCCTCTTCTAACCACAGACCCAACTGCATAAGAACTGGACGTGCAGAGAAGAACCGTACACTAACCATGAGGGGAAGATGTGAACGAAGCTAGACTGTGTGTGGGGGGCTCCCCGGACGCTGGCGGATAGTGCCACGGCCCCAGGGGAGCCTGACAGAGAGGCATGGAAAGAAGTGGCCTCATGGTATCTCTGCAACCTCACATGGTCTGACATGAGACACCAAATAAAATATTAAATCGAACAAGAGATTCTGGTTTTCCCTGAGCCTGAGAAACTAGGGGAACTCTTTCTCAAGGACAGCTGACACTCAGCCCAGTTCACCGGCAGCCCCGAAGCAACCCAAGCCCCGGGCAGCGCAGAGCTTATGGGGGGTGGGGGACGGGCAGCTGGGAGTCCCCATCGGAGCAGCACTCAGGACCACAGGAGGACAGAAGCACCTCTCACTATGGGCTGGAGAGGTCTTGAGCAAATACGGTCCACGGGGTCACCACTGCTCTGCAGAGCACATGCAGAACAACAGGAAAGGCTTAACACTTCAACAAAAAAGAACGAAGTATACAAACTAGAAATTCCCCAAAGAGGGAGTGACCCCAAAATTATCAATGGCTCTAAGTAAACAAAACTGAGCCAGCAGCCCTTCCTGCATATCCTACCAGGGCACCCCCTGCGTGTGTGGTGCCTGCTCAGCACGAGAGCCTCTGGTCCTGAACTTGAAACCTGCTTCAAAGCAACTTGGAAACGGTGTGTGGAGACGTAACGCCACGGCCAGCCCACCCTCGGGAAGTACAGAACAACGAGAGTCAGAAGCTCCGTGTCCACAACAGCATTACAGCGAAACCAAAACCACTGCAATGGCTCAGCGACAGAACATTCTGGCACCACAGGGAAGCAGGCAAACAAGCCCCTTTCTCGTCCCCACCGCGAGGACCTGCTGACAGACCCCAGGCTGACTTGGCGAAGCGGCCCGCTCCCGCACTCCTGGTGGTGAGGGTGGTGAGGGCCGGCGCGGGCTCCTGGCTGGGAGCAGCGGCTGGGGTGAAAGACCCTGAGGCAGGACACAGAGGGGCTCGGAAGCACCACGATCAGCACAAAGAGCACAGTGCAGTCGCAGAGAGGGTTCACCAATGAGCTTACAACAGGCCACCGGTCCGCTGCCTTTTCACTCCCCTGAAAACGCATGCCCCGCGCCACGCACGAGGTGGCTTTTCCTCGTTGGCAAGTGGCGGATGCCATCTGCAGACTCGGAGCCGAAACCAGACCCGAGTCACAGACTGTTGCAGCGTGGTCCCCACAGCCCTGCTGCACACACAGGCGACACTCAGCCCTGGCTCTGTGCCCACGTCCACGAGGGCTTGCCCACAGTCATTTCGCGAGGGGCGCTGGTGTCAAGATACTCCTTCCTGATTCTAAAGCCAGGGTTCTCTCCTCCTCACCCTATCCTCCAGCAACCCGCAGGCCTCGAGATCACCCTGGAGCACGCGAGCCTGAGACCACGAGCAAGCCTGAGCCATGCAGGGCACAGTCACTCCCCCATGGGGATGAGCGATACTGCCCCCTTCTGACCACCTCAGGAAGACTCTCCACACTGGGCTTCGATGCAGGTGATGAGGGACAAGTGACTGTGGCCAGTTTGCCCTAAAACACCAGCTCTGGGGACCCTTTACACCCTCAAACTCAATGGAAGATCTCAAAACCATTTCCTTTACTGGGGCTATCCACGTTGATATTTACGTAGGAAAATTTAAAACAAAGACATTTTCAAATATTCACTAAAAACCAAAAATAAAACTATCACATACTAGTAGAAGTAACATTTGTATTCAAGAGTCACTTTTTGGGGCTGCCTGGGTGGCTCAGTTGGTTAAGCGACTGCCTTCGGCTCAGGTCATGATCCCAGAGACCCGGGATCGAGTCCCACATGCTCCCTGCCCGGCGGGAAGCGTGCTTCTCCCTCTCTCACTCCCCCTGCTTGTGTTCCCTCTCTCGCTGTGCTTCTCGCTGTCAAATAAATAAAATTAAAAAAAAAAAAAAAAGATTCACTTTTTTCCAAAACAAAGATAATTCATGGGAAGCACGACTCCACTGAACATTTTGCAAATCTTCGTATCTGGCTTCGGAGAAGACAGCTGGGTGCTCCCGTCAGCCTCAGCCTCCAGTGGCTGTGCCCTGCTCTGCAGGCTGGAGCACACGAAGGACTCAGCCTCACCCAGGCAAGGAGCTGGGGCAGAGAGGCACGGGGGGGGGGGGGGGGGGGGGGGGCGCGTTCCTCTCTGACAACACAGCCGCACTCCACACGCAGAGCTCAAGGTCTGCTGCCACCTGCAGTCGGTGTGCCCAGTGGCGCTGCCCCACTCTGGGACACCAGACCCCTCCGCGTACCCGCACTCTGAACAGCTCTGTCCCCAGCGCCCACCTGGAAAACGGTACTTTGCTGAGTTCCGGAAATCGTCCCAACGCTGACAAATTACCTCCCATGATATCAGCCAATCAACTCATCATCATGACTACCTCTCCCCTCCAAAGAAGTCTAAGTCCTGGAGGGTGTTAAACTCAGTGAGGGATGAAGTCTCCCAAAATCCCAATTTCAGTTTCATCACTGATAACAAATACTGGCAGTTTTCTGTCTTAAAGTGACAGCCTCATTCTACTCCTTTCCAGAAAAAACAGCCCAAGAGCCAAGCCTAGCACAGTGCTCCAGTACAACTGTGCAGTGAGCGCCGTCTGCCGTGCGGAGAGCAGCTGGCTGCGCCCCCACCGCCAGGGCTCCGCTTCAGAGAACTCGCACTCGGTCTGGCGGCGGACATGCTTCCGGTGCGCTTCTCATTCCATTCAGATTACTAATAAAACCAGGGATTTTTGACGACTACTCCTAAGTGAGCCTGGTTTCCATTCTCCCTGGGCGCATGTGCATGGGGACCACAGGTTCAGCCTGAGCACCGAGCGGCCCCTAAGGCTGCGCCCCCCGCAGCCCCTGCCGCACAGGGGCACAGGCCCAAGCCACACCCACGTCAGAGCAAGCATGAGGTTCCAAAGCAGCATTCAAGGCGGACTGTGTGCCTGAGGAGGCGCATGCGGCAGACATGGTCTTCTTCGGGCAACGCCAAAGGAGAAAGTGCCACTGCGGAAGAGGCAACCTTCCTGAACAGTACGATCCCTCCAGTGGGCGCCAGGCCACTTGGTATGGTGTGTGCCAGGAGCGTTCCAGGAAACTCTGGCTGATGAACCCGCCCTTGTGGATGTTCCAGAAACGATGGGTCTGCAACATGGGAGCCTGTTTGCTCAGATGCCAAAACTGTGGCAGATAAAGATTACTCTATGAGGCCAACTCTAGCGTTGGGGTGGTAACTGCAGGGGTCCCTCAGCGGGGGGTGGGGGGGCTCAGTCTGGTGCAGAGGAATGTCAGTGTCTTCTAATCCACTGTCCCTCAGATAGTCAGGTACAGTCCTGGGGATGCTGTGACTATGGTTCCCACCCCAGCAGGTAGCCTCCCGCAAGTGACCTGGAAACTAAGGGGACTCTCCGAATACTGTGTGACTCCGAGTGGGCATGACCTGGAGTTGGTTACATCTCGCTATTTTATGGATGGAAAACGTGGCCCTCATCTCCGCAGCTGCCATGGATGACTCTGGGAGAACATGGTGACTCAAGAGTGGCTATGTGGAAAGGAGTGAATGTGGCAGGCGTTTCTGCCCAGGAACTGAATCCAGAAATAGGAACAGTAGATGAGAGTGAAAACTGGGAGGGAGTGCATATGATGGTGGCTGGGTGTCTATGGGGTCACTGAGCTAAAAGGACATCCAACTGGACTACTGGATTAAATATGGCCTGTCTCACTGAATCCATGCTGAAAATCTAGCCAGGACTGGCCCAGTGACAACAACGGTGAAGAGAATGCCTGCCCCGTTCCGTGTAGCCTTAATGCTCAGGGGCTAACCAGTGTCATCAACCAGAGGCTGAAAGACGAGGAGGTTGCTCGGCTCAAGAAACGTGCAGACACCCTGCAGGACAACCAGAAAGACCTAAAGAGCCGTCACTCCAGCTTCGAGGCTGCAGAGATCTCAACACCACAGTGTGTTAACGGTGACCCTCTAGTTCACATCCACGTGCATGGACCACGGCTCACTCCTCTCTTCCTAGATATGTGAATCTGGGCTCACAGACTTGAAGCCCACACTTGGTTCAGCGCTTGCAACAGGAGCAGTACCTGGAGACTTACTCACCCTCAAGGACAAACCACAACTCGGTTGGAAGGACACCAACTCACTCCTGGTGTCTGCAGCCAGCGAGCTGCTGTGCCAGCGCCCCTCGCCCTCCCAACGGTCATCCGGCAGGCACCCTGCCACATCAACGGCCCCCCAGCTGTTGAGTGCACTTTCCCAGCCGGGACGATGTAACTTCTCCGGAAGATGCCCCAGCGGCTTCTGAAGTTTGGCTTGGCAAAGCCCCTCGCGTGTGCACGGACAATGAACCATTCCTTTATCGTCCAAACCCCGGACGCCGCGCCTCCGGAGCTGCAGCTCCACCAGCACCAGATGCAAAACCGTTCTGTTCAGACCCGCGGACAGAAGGTGCAGATGTCCGTGCACCTGAAGGGAAGAGACAGCCCAGAACTGGTGTAGCTCTGCATCTCAGTGATGCCCTGAGTCTCAGGAGTGCACCTGCGCCGAAGAGCGACAGCCCTCCGATGGGGGTGGAGCTGCTGAGGGCTGAGGAAGCACGTCTTCTCTCTGAGCCAATGACCCCTACTTAAATATAAATGTCCTTTTGTTTCAGAACGTATCCTTAAAACCTACAATAACAGTTGCAAATACAATTTAGAAATGTTTTTCAGAAATATTCAAATTGTATTGTAAAAAAAGTCAGCCACGTGCCCTGAGGTTCCGCTGTGTATCCCTGCAGGCCTAAGGAAGACTTCAGGATCTCAAAGTAGAGACTTCCGGAGGGGCACGGAGTGGCAGTGATTGTATCAGGTGTACCTGAAGCCAGCTACTGAGCCCAGCAGAAATACCAAGACCGCACGAAATGGCTGACGCTACCCATATTTATAATGTGAACCTACTTCTACAGAAGATTCAAAAATGACAAAGGACACAGTCCGGCAGCCGCCAGAACAACAAATCACGGTCCGGTGTGCAGCTTCTGAGGCCGGGCACTGCCCACAGAGAACAAAAGGGAGCAAGGAAGGGGCCTCTCGGGGCTACGACACGACTCCCACCACCACTGTCTAAAGAGCAGGGGGCCTGACAGACGTTGCACTGCTAACCAAGAGGTGCTGCACGCTTCGGCGACCAGCTGCCCGGGGAACCTCAATCTGCAGGGAAGGGAAGGGAAGCTGGAACAGAGGGAGGAGAAGGCAAGAGGTCTCAGTCCTGCCGAGACCCCAGGGTGCAGGGCCTCAGGAAAGGCCCTAGGGCCACAAGCCATCTGAGGAGCCAGTGCAAGACTGCACCAGAGCAGGCCCTTCTTAGAGACCCCAGCACGCACGGGCCCAAGGAAGCTTGGCGCACAGACCTCCCGGAGTGCGCGTCCTGGAGGTGCTCACACCGTTCTGACCAAAGCCCCTCCCTCCCTGCTCCGTACACACTGATGCCCCGTAAGCAACACCACTTCAGGCAGGGTAACTCCCAGGAAGCGTCGGTTACTCCAGCTGGCTGATGTCTAACTGCACTTCTTCTAGAGACGATCACTTCTACTGGTTTGCAACCCTCCCTCATCACCCACTGCTTCTCCTCTGCACCATGCCCCCTGCACTGGACTCCCCTCCGCCCAAGTGAAAGGTGAGACCATAAAAACGTGTGAAGAAAGTGTCAGGGTCGACACACTCTTCTCAACATGACCAAGACGAAAAACGGAAAATAAAAACACAGACATGTTCGACTTTGTGAGAATTTTTAACTTCTATACAGAAATATGCCCCCAAAACTGAAAAGATAAACTGAAGAAAAATGTTTGTGAAACATACAACAAAAATATTCATGTCCATGGCTCAGAGTCAATTTCAGAAAGATGGAAAATGTACAGGAAGAAAAATAGTCAAAGAACACAAAGTACCTCAAAGATAATTACACACGGCCAATGATGTTGGCCTCAAGCAGAGCACAGATGCAGATTCCCATGACCCGTTCTTAGAGCATCAAAGTGTGTCAGAGGAGGCAAGAGAGCTGGGAGCTGGGGGTTCCCCGGCACTGCGGCCTCACACGGGCTCACTCCACCTGCTGACGCAGGGCTGCCCCTTAGAAGAAACACCCAGGCAAGCGGAAAACCATGCAAAGGATGATCTGCAACACTGAAAACTCTGGAATGGCCCACACACCTCACCTGGGGGCAGCGGTCATTTGACTGATGGTAAATCCACATCAGAACACAGATGCCGGCAGGGCTGGGCTCACGGAGCCCCAAGGGTCTCAAACCCACTCCTTCCCAGGGTCAACACCTCCACACCCCCAATTCCAACTGGACCCTTTATTTCCAGAGCATTAAGGGCAGCAAGGGAGGTGTGGGGTGCTGCAGGGCCTTGGTAAGCAGTGGTTTCCCACCACTCTGCTCTTCTGAATGGAGGACTACTGCCGTCCATGGGTGCTTACCAAGGGTTTCCACTGGCTTGCTTCTCCAGTAACAACCTCTTCTCATCTTCAGAGAACTCTAAGTCCAGTTCAAAAGAGTTCGTGTCCAGGTCATGGATATACTGCTCAATGTTGCTGCCTGCCAGGTGCGGCGGGCCTGCGTCCGTGGCGGCCAGGGAGCGGGAGGAGGATGACGAGGACACCTGCATGCAGCCGAACTGGCTCAGGAGGTTGTCGTACTGCACAGAGGAGAGGCAAGAGTGAGAGCCACGCACCACTGCCCCTGGGCCCCAGACTAGACCCAGCCAGCTCACACACTGGAGGTCCTGCGGCCCCGCAGCCACTCCAACTCGTCCTGCACCAGAGGGTGGGCCCCTGAACCACGGCAGGGCTGGATGCTGCCAGGTGTGGTCCCCCTCCTGATGGGGTGAGCCTCAGTCTTCATCCCCAGGAAGAAGAGACCCAGGGCCTGGGGCCTGCTGCCCTCTGCAAGTCCTATACTAGCCCAACCAGAGGAAGAAAGGGGAGGGTGCAGAGGCACCCTCCTGTGAGTTCAGGAGCCCTCCTCCTTGACCCTATGGCTCGATATTTCTAAGCCTGTGGTTGTCACTCTATATCCAAATTTGACTGACTGCAGTCAATTTTAAAAAACCCCTTTTAACTATAGCAAGTATTAATTAAGCTTGCTGACAGAGTTGCCCGGTCTCCTGGAGGAAGCTACAGTCTGGCGGGAACAGAGAAATGGACTTACCCATGTGCCAAACAGGTAACGCCCGGGCACTCGGACAAGCCTGGGGCTGGCGGGAGGGCCCGAGCGCCCCCCAGCGGACATGTGAGGGGTGCTCGCCCTTGACGGCCTGCTCCGCACAGCCGCAGGCCCCACGCCTGAACCCCACCGCTGCCAAATACGAGGGAAAAGAAGCCACCAGCAACGGCTGAGACCAGAGTCCACGTGTCCGCCCAAGTCCCCTCTGCCTCCACCAAGGCCCTGGCTGCCACCCTTGAAGGTGGACCCCAGACACAGCCCACCCCCTGCACTGCTGCTGACCCTGCTCCCACCCCCGTACTCGCTGCTGGGTGTCGCCTTCACCCCGCTCACACAGCGGACAGCACACGCAGCCCCCCTCACTGGCTCCTGGGTGGATCTGACCCTGGACACCCCCATCGGCCCTCATATAAGTAAGGTCTTCTCCTAGCACATTCTCTGCTTCTCCTCTGTGAGGACTCCCTGGGCCAAGGCCGCCTCTGCTCAACATCCCAAAGTTTACAGAGCCTTCCTTGAGCACCCCTGCCGCCAGGTGTCTCAGGAGGTTGCTAGGCCAGTGAGACCCAATGTCTCCACCATCTCCATTTTTAAAACAGAAAACTGAGGCTCAGAATGGCTGCCAAGACCACACCCTGCTAGCCAGCACTGAATCAGGACTGGTCCTCTGCGTCTTCGGCAGCATAGCAGCTGCCCTGCTCTTGTCTCAGAGCAGCTGGCTTCCCAGCATGGCCACCGCCAGCGGGGTGGGCCCTGTCTCGACCGCGGAGCTGCACCGCGTCCTACAGAGGGCTCCAGAGGCTGTATGTCGGCTCCCCGCTCTCCTCTCCTCAGCAGCGCCTCAGACAACCCATAGCACAAAGCGCAGGCTCAGAAAGAACGTGTGACAAAGGGTGACGACGGCTGCTGTGCGGGGACCTGCCAGCGTGCACTAAGCAAACTCCCCATGCCGTCCCAGCACCAGCCACGGCAGCTGACTAGGGACAGGTGGGAGGACTGAGCGCCCGCTCTCTCCATTCTCCGAGCAAACGCCCTTCCCAGTTCCTGGTCCCCAGGGGGAGCCCCCTTCCTGCCGAAAAGGACCCCAGACCCTCTCGGGGGCTCACAGATGAGAGCATGCCCCTGCGAGACTGTCAA
This sequence comes from Spilogale gracilis, assembly GCA_004023965.1. Lineage (NCBI taxonomy): Eukaryota > Metazoa > Chordata > Mammalia > Carnivora > Mephitidae > Spilogale > Spilogale gracilis. Next base: position 75,685 of record PITA01003412.1, read on the forward strand.
CAGCCATGAAGGGAGTGCCCCGTCCCGCATCGGATACCCTCCCAGGCCAAGGCTCATTCACTGTCCGAATGGAGAGCGTATAACAGTGAGGGCTGCCTGCATACCTCCCAAGGCTTTCCAACGACATGGCTGTGAAAACTGAGGATGAGCCATCCAACAGAAAGTAAGCCATTAACCAATGGATCTGGTTTTACGATGGCTACACCAGACACTGAGAAGCCAGCGCTCCTGGCGCAGCGAATGCAACGCATCAGTGGAGAGAGGGCCTGGCCAAGACGCTCCACCGAGCACGCACAGACATGCACAGGCACGCAGACCTCCACGAAGCCGAGCCCCCTGGGCACTGAGACCTGGCACAATACCAGCACCAGCGGTTGTCGCGGAGCCAGGGGACAGAATCCGGGGTGGGGTCCCCCGCCAACCACACACTGAGGCTGTGGACAGCCGAGACCACCGCGGTGGGGGAAGCAGGCCAGGAGTGAGCAGGGATGGCTACCCACATCTAACTCTCTTCAAGTCTGGGCACAAAGAATGCTTTAGGACGATGAAAGGGTGATGTGTCGTTTGCAACAGTAAGTAGGAGACAGAAAAAACTTGGTCTCTTAAGAGATGACCAGAGCAGTAATTTTTTTTTTTTTTAAAGATTTTATTTATTTGACAGAGAGAAACACAGCCAGAGGGAACACAAGCAGGGAGAGTGAGAGAGGGAGAAGCAGGCTTCCCGCTGAGCAGGGAGCCCGATGTGGGACTCGATCGTCTCCGGGATCATGACCTGAGCTGAAGGCAGTCGCTTAACCAACTGAGCCACACAGGCACCCCAAAGCAGTAATTTTAACTAAGCTCTGGATAACTTTTAGATAAAATCTAAATTCCCCAGTCAACTACCATGGTACTCTATACAGGGGAAATGACTAGAATAAGCCACGATGACAGAAGTTACACCAAGAGAATGGACTATGGATGGTACCAGAAACACAGGAAATCGTATGTAAACCCGGGGGCGGGGGGGGGTCCTGGCACAGGGTGAGGGGGGAGCATGGGACGAGCCAGGAGGTGCGCGGCCACTCACTGGAGCTCTCTGCCCGCTTCCGTGGCGTCACGTCCTCCGTAAGGAAGGGTCACACAACAAAGTACAGGACCCCACCTCTACCAGGCACTAAAAGCCAACAAGTGACCAATGTCCAATCTCAATGCCATGTACCCCAAAAGTTCAAAGCAGCAGCACCCTGGGCTTCCTGAAGATGAGAAACATTCCAGAATGTTTTCAGACACACGATTACAAGGCACCGGCCAAGAGCAGAGGATAGAGGCCCAGAGGCACAGCATGGAGGGTGCTGCTCCCGCTGGCTCCAGTCTCCCCAGCTCAAAAGCAGGCTTCCTCTCGGTGAAAACTAACCACAGGAAGTAAGGAGACGGCCCTCACCCCCCAAGCCTGGCAATGTGGGTTCGGGGCAGATGGGCGCATCACTGGCTCGCGGACGGGGCAGACTCAGCCAGGGGCTACACAGCGCTCAGCCACTGGCAGGTCTAGGCTGGCCCCCCACCAGCCACACATCCCACAAGCTGGGCTCCCAGGGCCCCTGGCACCCTCCTGCACGAAGGAATGACGGCACCTAGCACGACAGGGCTGTTCCTGACACACACACACCCGACGCACACACACAGTGCGTGTACACCCGGACATGCAACATGGACACCCACCACACGCACACAGATGCCCACGCACATGCGTGCACAGGCCAGCTGGCTTACGTTTCCGTAGCAGTCCTCATCGTCCTCCGACATGGCCGGCAGGTAGGCGGTGAGCTTCGGAGGCGTCTGATGCTGCAGGTTCTCCCACGTGATGGACTCGAAGAACGGATGCGCTCGCAGGGGGCCGTACCCTCCCATCTCCTCACAGCCTAATCGCTTTGTGGCATCTAAAACCTGAACAGAAGCCAACACAAGTCAGTAACCCTGACAAAGACATTCTTTTTTTAAGTTATTATTATTTTTTTTTAATTTGACAGAGAAAAACACAGCCAGAGAGGGAACACAAGCAGGGGGAGTGAGAGAGGGAGAAGCAGGCCTCCCGCCGAGCAGGAAGCCTGATGTGGGACTCGATCCCGGGTCTCCGGGATCATGACCTGAGCCGAAGGCAGTCGCCTAACCAACCAAGCCAATTCTTTTTTTTTTTTTTTTTTTTTAAGATTTTATTTATTTATTTGACAAAGAGAAACAGCCAGAGAGGGAACACAAGCAGGGGGAGTGAGAGAGAAAGAAGCAGGCTTCCCGCCGAGCAGGGAGCCTGATGTGGGGCTAGATACCGGGTCTCTGGGATCATGACCTGAGCCGAAGGCAGTCGCCTAACCAACTGAGCCAATTCTTTGAGTACCCCTCAATTCTTCTCATCTCAGACAAAGGAGGACACAATGGCCTGTCCCGCCCCATCCCACGGCATGCCAGGGACAGGTGAGTCACCTCCAGGCCCCATTTACCTCTCTCAAGCACCTAGCCTTCCCCTTGCACAAGTGAAAATAACCCAAAATTTAATGAGTAGCAGGTGTTCTCTTAAAATACACAATTAAAAATCCTACAGCAAAGAAAAAAAACGAACATCCTGTCCTTTAGAACGAATATGCTGTCTTTAAGAACAAAGTGATCAAGAATCTGTGTAGACGGCAAGCGGACACAGACGGAACACAAAATGCCGTGTTCCCCCACCTGTGCTGCATCTCAAAGGGCCCCACAGCTGTCTCCTTCCAGGTTCGGCTTCATGTCCCTGAGCTCCCGGGCATCAGCACGCTGCCGGGACAGGCACGGGAGGCGCAGGCCGACCTGGGACCAACCTTGCTCCCCAAGACGCAGGGTAAGCGAAGGGGAGGTCCGGTAGGGGCGCAGCAGGGCAGGGCCACTGCGGCTGCCCAACACAGACCCCGTAGCTTTCCTGCGGGACTCGCTTACCCCGACTGTAGACCACGGGTGACCTGTGAAACGCCCCGGCAGAGAATCTTAAGGCTAACGTCTGCAGGCGTCACCGTGCAGGACGCACGGCCACGGGCCACTCACACTCCCAGCTGCTCCAGCAACAAGTAACTTAAAATGCTACGCATGCTGATGAACAAATGCAAAATGATGCAATGATTTCCCGTCTTCCTGAAGTCAAGAACTGGGCATCTGGAAACTGAAACGGACTTACCGAGATCAGGCAAAAGCTACCGATCTACCTACACTCTCTACCACCCCGAAGACACCCTCCTGTTAAACACGTGGGCCTCCCGGAAAGCTGCTCTGACCGCAAGTTCAGAGGGACGCAGTGTGTGGCTGCTGGAACAACTCGCAGGAGAAAATCCACAATACTTACCAGGAGTTTTTCCACAAGGTCTCTTGCCTTAGGGAAGAATTTTTCAGGAAAGTCATATTCCAACTTAATGATCTTCTGAAATATAAGATATTCATTTCTGTAAAACAAGAAAAGCCATCACTTTGACAGAGAGCACAAACCTCCCCGGCACAGAGCTTTACTGCTCCTGGGACAGCAGTCGCCCTCTCTCCCTGCAGAGACATCGCTGCAGAAGTCCCCGAACCCTGGTCCGGCCCCGGTCCAGCCCCAGGAGCTGCCCCCTCCCACCTCTCTCGCGATGGGCCTGGGGGTAGTGGGTGGTCTTACCCCGCTCGAAAAGGCGGCAGTCCAGCCACAAGTTGGTATATTATACATCCGAGAGCCCAAAGGTCTGAACTTTAAGGGAGTGGAAAAACAGAGAAGAATGACGTTTGTAAAATTTCCGCGATAGGCACTGTTCACTTCTGACCACCCCGTTTCAGCCTCTGACCTACTTCTGTCCTTCAAAACCACGTCAATGTGAGGGCGGGGAGCTGCTGGGGTCCTTCTGGACTCGGACGATCTCAGGCACAGCAGGCACGTGGGGCCAGGCTGTGCGGCCATTTCCCCCAGACCCACCACTGCCGGGGGGCACCAGACTTCCTCACAGGGCCCATGCGGACCTCAAGAGGCAGCAGCAGAGGTCACTGCTGGCCACAGAAACACGGACAGCGACAGAGAAAGCCTTTCCCAGCGCTGGGCGGAAGGCGGTGGTGCTGGTGAGGCAGCTCCAGTGCTCACTGCACGTCGGTCCAGCGGGGAACCGACCGAGACTCCCCCACAACTCGAGCATCGACCCCCAGGACACAGATGCAAGCCAAGGTGCCAAAGGAGACAATCCGTACCATGTGCACAAAGCAAGCTTTAACTCCCTCCCTTATAAACATTTTCATTGCACACTTTACAAGACACAGTTCGAAGTTACGTAAGCTGTTTCCAGAACCAGGGGCTCCTTGCCACTGGCCAGTACAGCCCACCGACCGTGTGGCCCTCAGACAACCCGGCGGAGCTCCCCCAACCCCCCAGCGGCAAGGAGCAGAAGCAAAGCTCTAGCCGCAGAAGCTGTCATCCACGATGGCTCTCCACACCGAGGCCCCAGACTCTACTGCCACCGCTCTGCACCCCCGTCCCCCCCGACCTCAGGCCCACTGCCCACCCAAGATGGCTCTCCTGACGGCTCCGGCTCCTAGCCAGCAGCAGCCCAACCCCTTCTCCCCCGCAGCCTCCACGCTCCCCAGACCTCTGTTCCCGCCAGCAGAACCTCCCCTATGTACCTCTCGTTTTCCACACTCGGGCCCTCAACTCTGCGGCCCCAGGCCCGTGCCAGTCTGAAGCACTGGCTGGGCCCCAGCTGGGAAGCCAGTGCCAACCCTCCCACACGGGCTGCCCTGCAGGCCTCTCCCCACACTCCGCAGAGCCTGGTCTGTTTAAGCCGACCTGCTGCAGTGCACCAGCCAAGGCAGTGCTAAGGGTCCCGGGGCTCAGGGACACGACAATGAATACAGACCTCGTGGCCATGCTTTCCCCCACCGACTAGTGGCTCCTCAAGGAACAAGATCAAATCTCAAAGCACCAAGCAGCAACAGCCCCAGGAAGTATAACACAGAACATAAGAAGGTAGGGCACAGGTTACCCAAGGAGGACACCAATAAAGGCCGTAAGAGGCACTCTCTTAATGATCAACCGTACACAAAAACCTGTCCATAAGAACTACCGTGGACAAAAGAAATACTCGGGGTCGGGTCAAAGGGAGTTACCTTTTACAGGCCGACTTCTCCGTGAGCAGCTCTGGAGACACATACTGGGCTGTTCCTACAAACGAGTTGGCCCTGGCTGAGGAGGAGAGGAAAGGGGTATAAAGGTCACACGCAGTGCACCCCAGATGCTCCCCAGTAGGACGCCATGGCTCACGCGGCAGAAGTGGAGCTCTTGGGCATAGCACGAGTCCCCTGGAATCAGACTGTGCACTCCCCAGCACCTGACTTGTCCAGGGCCCTCCCCTGAAACCCCCTTTCTTGGGGCTCTCTCCACCTAGAGCTGGTTCAAAGGTCACCCGCTCCCTGACACCAGCCCCGAGGGCCAGGGCACGAGGCGTTGGCCCAGCCTCCTGTTCCCTGGGAGCATTGAGAAGACAGGGGGCCTGCCTGGCTCGCTACTGGACCCGTGGTGCCTCCGACACACGGCGGGCACAGATGGGGTAACAGTCGCGACCTGCTACAGGCTATGCACCCCCTAACGAACAGCCCACAGAGGCTGGGGCGATGAAGGGAGTGAGAGCCAGCAGTTCTGGCCGGGGCGTCTTCTCAACACCCCACCGGGCTGCGCGACACCAGGTCTGCAAGCTCAGCCCACGGACTCCCAGGGTCAGCGACAGCAGGACCTCCCCAACCTGTCCATCACAAAACAGATGATGCGACGACACGTGAGTCAGTCCAGTGGCCCTCAAGGCCCTCAGGGGCTCATGAGAAGCTGAGTAGCCCCAATGGGGCAGCACTGCGGGCAGGAGCTGGCCTTCTCTACCACACGGCTCCTGAGGTGTCCGTGTGGGGTGTCCTCCGACATGGGGTTCAGCACAGCTACCCCGCCTTTCCCTGTGACTGACAGACACAGGACGAGGATTCCCACGTGACAGCTGCCCACCATCTGAAAGCCCGTGAAATGCCACGACCCCTCCTACCCTCCCCCGGAGACACGCCCCCATCACGTGCCGTGACCGACCACACACGGTCTTCCACACTGGCCCCACGTAGGATACCTACACTGGTGGCAAGGCTGTGGTCCTGCTCACCGGCCCTGGAGACACGCCCCGCAGCCCCACTGTGGCCTGTGTCCTGTCCCAGCACCCGCAGCACACAGCAGGCCGAAGCGCGGTTTCACATCATTTTGCTCTGGGCAAATGGGCCCCATGACTTAACCTGACCCTTTCACAGATCAAAGGGTCTTTTTTCTCAGTATCTTTAATAATCCCTGCTAGAAAGTATTCGCCCTGAGGACACATTTTCCTGAGCTGACCTGAGAAGCAAAACGTCACACCCACACACCTAGGGGCGAACCACCTCCAGCCCCTTCAGGCCACTCCTGAAGCCAGGGACCCAGAGAGCACGACAAACCTCTCTACGCAGGGCACTCAGCTGGGGACAGGCCCCCAGGAGACATGTGACAATGCTGTGAGACACTGCCCGCTGGCACAAACCAGGGGCGGGAGGGAGCTCCAGGCGCCGGGCGCCCAGCAGACAGACCCCCCCAGGGCGGCAGACAGCAGGAGCGCCGCCTTCCTGGGGCAGGGCTCTCCCACCCTCTACAGACACAGCTCTGAATACGAGAGGCGGAGCCAGCCCCATTTGGCCTGTTCCGAGGAGGAGGGGGAACTAGGGAAGGGAGAAGAGCTGAATGTGCCTTCATCTTTCCTGCTCAGTTGTGTGTCTGTGGAGTTGAGGGCAGTGACCTTCTCCTGCACTGGCTAGAGGCTCGGTACTGGGCACCTCTGCCTGGTCCTGACAGAGAAATGACTTGAGGTTACGCCTACCTGGAACCAAATACCTGGAACAGCACGCTATGTTTGGTCGGTCTACAAAATTCTTGACAGTATGTGGCTACAAATAGTCCAACACCTGACTTAAAATACAAATGGAAACCAGGGTGCCCTGCAGCACATGGCGTCTGGGCTGAAAGAGGCCACCGTGTCCCCGGTCACCATCCCAGGAGGGGCCTTCAAGCAGCAGGGGCTCGCCATGGCAGAGACTCCGACTGCCGCCCACATGCTCTGAGGCAGGTGCGTCCCCAGATGTGGTCTCCACCCTCCTTGGCGCTCCAAGGGGTGATCCTGGGTACTGCAGCTCTGGAGTCAGCAAGGGCCCCCAGAGGAAGGGGTGAGCCATGGGTGCTGCTGCTCCTGCCTCCTGCCACGACCATGACCCCCCAACCTGAGAGCCTCAGAGTCCCCCTGTGGGGATCTGGCCCTATCACTTCCTTGGTCCTCTTCTCTTCTCCCTAACTCTCCCTTCTCCCTTCGGTAAACTACTTCCTGTTCAGTAATGCAATGAATGAAAGATATGCAAATGAAAGCATGATGGCCTATCAAATCAGCAAAGATATAAAAGGAAACACCCACTGTTGGCAAAGATGTGAGCAGACACACAGTACTCCTGGTGAGGACATGAAAGGGTGTCGTTTTCAGGGGAACAATTTTCTAAAAAGCATCAAAATCCATAGAGAACAAACTTGTCCTCTGGGCCAGCAGCTCCACTCCTGGCACCTGGTCCTCAAGGACGGATCCAGCACGGGCAGGAAGACGACAGACGCCAGGAGCCCCACTTGCTAGCTCACTGCCTCTACTGTGTGTCTATTCTGCACAGTAAGCATGTGCTGCTTCTCAGATATTTTTTTTTAAGACTTTATTTATTTACATGAGAGCGAGCGAGAGCACGAGAGATCGCACAGAAGGAGAGGGAGAAGCAGACTCTCTGCTGATCAAGGAGCCCATGTGGGGCTCAATTCCAGAATCCCAGGACCACGACCCGTGCCTAGGGCAAACGCCCAACCAACTCAAACACGCAGACGCCCCTGAGATTTGTTTTTGTAATGTTATTATTAAGAAGTTCCAGGGGCGCCTGGGTGGCTCAGTTGGTTAAGCAACTGCCTTCGGCTCAGGTCATGATCCTGGAGACCCAGATCGAGCCCCACATCGGGCTCTCTGCTCGGTGGGAAGCCTGCTTCCCCTTCTCTCAATCCCTCTGCTGTGTTCCCTCTCCTGCTGTGTTTCTGTCGAATAAATAAATAAAATATTAAAAAAAAAAGTTCTAAAAATGTGTTTTTGTGGGTGCCTGGGTGGCTCAGTCGGTTAAAGCCTCTGCCTTTGGCTCAGGTCATGATCTCAGGGTCCTGGAATCGAGGCCCACATCGGGCTCTCTGCTCAGCGGGAAGCCTGCTTCCTCCTCTCTGCCTACTTGTGATCTCTGTCTCTGTCAAATAAATAAATAAAATCTTTTAAAAAAATGTGTTTTTGTATGGAAAGATGTATTTACGCATAGTTAAATAATTCAGGCTATCAAACAAGATATACAGATGTCTGTGCCTTTAAATAGCTACGTGATGCATCAAATAAAGTGTAAAAGATATACACCGTTCCCGCCACCGCCCATGGCTGGGCTTTAAACAGTGAATCACGATGTTATTAGGGCTGTGTGGTTGCTGCAGCGTTCCAGGCCTGGCTTGGCTTCTCTCCCATGGCACCCGCTGCTTCCTCTTCCCCAGGGAGGTATGAAATCCACCCCCCAGCCCCCAGGATAGGAGCTCTCGTTCGTCCGTGAGATGAAGGACTCCCCTGGAGTGTGGAAGAGAACAGGACTACCCTCAGAATGATGTTTTAAAGGCATAAGATGAAGTATGCAGGATGATAAAGGAGAAAATACCGAAATACTACAGCAGTGATGACGAGCTGTAGTAGTATGTGACAGTCTTTATGCATCAACAACAAGATCTGGCAGGTCTGACGACACGGGTAATTCTGAAGCAGCAACAGATGCAGGTAGCAGGTCGAGAATCTGTGACAACTGTTGCGATGCCTGGGGGTACACTTGGTTGACTGTCCTCCAGCTACTACTGGCTCCAGCTCAGGTCATGATCTCAGGGTCGTGAGATCGAGCCCAGGCCAGGCTCTGCACTCAGTGGGGAACTCCCCCACTCCCCCAGCGACTCTTCCTCTGCACACCGCCCCCACCCCCCGCCAGCACTCATGCGCATGCCAACTCTCTCCCAAATAAATCAATCTTAAAAACAAAACAAAACAAAAAACAGTAAAAAGCGGGGGGGCCAGCTGAGTGGCTCAGTCGTTTGGCTGTCCGACTTAGTTTCGGCTTAGGTCATGATCTCAGGGTCGTGGGATCGAGCTCTCAGCAGGGAGTCTGCTGGACATTCTCTCTCTGTTCCTCCCCCAACTCATGGGCTCTCTCTCTAGAATAAATAAATAAATCTTAGAACAATAACAATAAAAAAAACAGGAATCGGTGACAACCCTAATAGAAGAGAAACGCCTGTGACTGCTCCTGATGACCGCAGACATTTGCTGTTATCTTCGTAATTAAAGGAAACGTTCAATTTCACCGTTAAGTTCAGGGAAAATAAGCAACTTTTCCCTCTCAGCTTCACGGACAGCCGACTTCTATGCATGACAAGCAGAGTACGAGCTCCAAAGGGTACTAGAAATGCAGAGATAACTAGCTCCCTCCTCCTGAGGCTCAGAGATGAGCCTCAGGCCAAACTGCTCTACCAGTTAGAAAACCAGGCCTACGAGCCACCGCTGGCTAAAACGCTGCCATTTCCATGCCACTGAGCCACGGAGAGGAGGCCACAGAGTCAGGGAGAGAGTCTCCGGCTGGGCCGCTGAACACTCTGGCCGCGCCTTGGGCTCAGAAGGGCCAGAGACCAGAGACGCAGAAGGGGCCTCAACAGGTGTTACTCTCTTCAAAGCCAGCAGGGCACTGGCCCCTCGTCCGTAAGCCCACCAGTGAAGCCCCACAAACACGCTTCACAAAATGGGCTGAGCTCTCGAACAAAAGATGAACTGAAGACAGCGACACATGAGAAGTCATCTGCACCATGACCAAGCGGGGTTTATCCTGGGATCACAGGAGCTGTCCAACATATAAAAATCAATCAGTATGCTATGTATCATCAGCATAAAGGGGAAAAAAAAACATGATCATCTCAACAGATTCAGAAAAAGGATCAAATAAAAATCTAACACTCCTTCAGGACAAAAATATGTCAAAAGGAGCCTCCTCAGCCTCCTTGGTGCGTCTAGGAAAACCCCACGGCAAGCATCTCACTCAACAGTGAGAGACGGAAGCTTCTCCCCTCAGATGAGGAACCAGACAAGGCAGACAAGGACGCCTGCTCGGACCCTCCGGCTCCCCTGGGTCCTAGCGGTCCTACCAGGGCAGGCAGGTGAGAGGAGATAAAAGGCACCCAGAGGGGGTGCCTGGGTGGCTCAGGGGTTAGGCCTCTGCCTTCTGCTCAGGTCATGATCCTGGAGCCCTGCATCGGGCTGCCTGCTTGGCGGGAAGCCTGCTTCTCCCTCTCTCCCTCCTGTTGCTTGTGTTCCTTCTCTGGCTGTGCTTCTCTCTGTCAAATAAAGAAAATCTTTTTTATTTTTTTATTTTTTAATTTTTTTAAGATTTTCTTTATTTGACAGAGAGAGAGATCACAAGCAGGCAGAGAGGCAGGCAGAGCTGAGCAGAGAGCCCGACGCAGGCCTCAATCCCAGGACCCTGAGATCATGACCTGAGCCGAAGGCAGAGGCTTTAACGCACTGGGCCTCCCAGGCACCCCAAATAAATAAAATCTTTAAACAGGGGGGGCACCCAGAGTGGAAAGGAAAAAATGAGACACTCTTGAATCACAGATGACTTGATTTTACATGCACAAAGTTTTGAGGAATTCTTTTAAAAACTATCAAAACTAAGAAGCAAACCTGCCAGGCTGCAGGACACAAGATCAGGACACAAAAATCAAACGCATTTCTGTATACTTGCAGTGAATAATCTGAAAATAAAATTTAGAAAACAAATTCTACTTACAAGAGCCTCAAAAATAAATTCCTAAGGAAATTACTGAAAAGTGTTACATGCTTATACAGTGAGAATCCAGGAAAGATTTCTGAAGAAATGATAAGCCCTGAATAAAAAGACACGCCACGCCGAAGGACCAGAGGACTTAGCACTGTTGTGATCGTGACCCCCACCCCGCTCCCCCATTCCCGCCCCTGATGCGGGCCTTCATGCAGCACGAAGCTTCACGGCCCATCAACGCAGTGAGTCCCAGAACACCACTCCTTCTAAAAACAGAGTAATACCCCCCTGTGAGGACGGACCACATTCCGTTTCCCCATTTGCGTGCTCAGCTGATGGGCACGAGCTGTGTCCACGCTGTGGCTATCAGACAGAAAGCTGCCCTCAACATCCCTGTACACCCTTTCTCTGTGAACGTGTTTTCAGCTCTCTCGGGTATGCGCCGGGAAGTAAAAAGGCTGACTTATGAAGTAACTGTGGCTTACCTTTCGAGGAACTGCCACCTTACTTCCCAAAGCGACTGTAGCACTCCACATTCCCACCTGCAGAACACGAGGGCTGTGGCTCCTCCACATCCTTGCTAAGGCTTGTCGTGACTGTCAGTCATTCGATCACAGCTGTGCTAGAAGCAGTAGCTCAGTGCGCTTCTGACCTGCATTTCCCCAATGACCTTGAGCATCTCTTCATGCATTTAATGGCCATTTGTCTGTCTTCTTTGGAGAAGCGTCTATTCAAACCCTGTGCCCAATTTTACATTTTTATTTCATTTTATTTCTTGAGTTATGAGTTCTTTCAATTTGGGCATAAGTCCCTTAAAATTTATGATTTGGAAAAAATTTTCTCTTTCTGAACAGTAATGCAACACAAAAGTTTCCCAGCTGGATGTGTCTATTTTTCTTCTGTTGCCCATGCCTCAGGCAGCATATCTAAGAAACCACCCATCACCTGAGCCAAGTTCACGGAGATTTACACCTACGCTTCCTTTCAAGAGTTTCAGTTTCTGCATTCTATATTCACATCTGCTCTACCCCAAGTTTAACGTCAGAGTTAGCTTTTGTGTGTGGTGTGAGGAAGGGGTAAATCATGTTTTTGATGAACTGTGGTCAACACTGAAGGATGACTGTGAACCAGTTCAAGGTTTTCACAAGTGGCAAATAAAGGGGAAAGAAAGCAAGCATTTATCCTGTTTTCCCTCCATAGGTAATACTACTATAGCTAACCAAATGGTTGCTGTGGGGGAAGCTTTTCTTTAAAAAAGAATTCAAGCCCATGAATGAACGAATTAGACTAATCCTTCTGCATTCTCTGGAGAATTAATGGATCTAGGCCATTATGGCTAAAAAGGGCTGCTGACATCAGAGAGAGAGGCCAGGGTGTTATGAGTGTCCTGTTGGAGAACACAGCCCAGCTCTGGTGTGAGAGGACCGAATCTGCATATGAGTAAGGGGCCAGATCCAACCTGCCATTTCCAGTGCAGAGAGGGGACAGAAGCACTGTTTCTGGAAACTCCAGGAAACTCTGTAAGACAAATGACCTGGTTTCTTCAATAGACTGCAAGGGAAAAAAATAATGAAAAAGAGGGGCGCCTGGGTGGCTCAGTTGGTTAAGCGACTGCCTTCGGCTCAGGTCATGATCCCGGAGACCTGGGATCGAGCCCCACATCGGGCTGCCTGCTTGGCGGGAAGCCTGCTTCTCCCTCTCTCACGCCCCCTGCTTGTGTTCCCTCTCTCACTGTGCTTCTCTGTCAAATAAATAAATAAAATCTTTTTAAAAAAAAATAATGAAAAAGAAATTTAAGAAAGAAATTAGCTAGGCCCAATATGCAGCTTTATTTGAATCTTGATTCAAGTAGACAACCACCAAAAAAATTATGATGTAGAATTATGACAACTGGAAATTTAACACAGTTTTTTGGGATATAAAGCAATTACTGTTAGTTTCTTATGTATGAAAATGGTTTGCTACTGCAGTCACACCTTTTAAAAGAAACTGTGTTTTACTGGGAAAACAAATCCATGGTGGAAATCAGGTCAAAAGCATGGTCTGAATTTTTACAAAAAGCAACTACTGTGTTAAAAGAGAAAAGACCCAACTCCATGTATCACAGCTACGACTAAACGAGTATCAACACTGAGAAGAACAGAGAGTAAACCATTTCCTGATGTGAAGAGCTGAACCTGGTGCTGTAAGTACAGGAACTCCACCCGGTCCTCCAACATGGGAACTTGGCTTTGGGGCGGGTGGAGCTCTCCTGCTCATGATACTCTGGGGGCAAGGCAGAGGTTCTTGGGGCGGGGGGAGGCTTCAATAGCGGTCGGAGGGTCTGGAAGATGGCCATCCATAGAAGGTACAGCTGGAGTGAGTGACAGAAGTGACTTTGGCTCTGCAGCCTCCCCCGCCACGTCCCCTCTCCCGTCACCTGCCAGCCTTCCCCTTTGTTTGGTGAATGGAACCTCCAAAGGCCTACACGACTCAAGACACAGGTTTCTAGACACAAACCCTACGTCTGACCCTCTGTGGCACCCTGAGGCCCCAAACCTCTTACAACGAGGGCAAAGGCCAGTGCCACAGCCACAGCCACGAGGCTTACCAGCTTACTCTGCAGGACTGAGGTGCCCCCACTCAGACAGGTGTGTGGGACCCCCGTTAGGTTAGAAGTCCCAAGTCCTCTGTGCCAGGAAGTCCTCATCAGTCCCACATACCCTCATCCACAGTGGCCTGTTTGCTATCCCTGCCCCTCACAAGCACAGGGCCACGTGGACTACACTGGAAGCAGTGAGAGAGACACCCAGCATGACCCGCTGAGGCAGAGGCCTGGGAAGACAGACAACTTGCCTCTTGCTAGGAGGGCTCAACGAGCTCACCTACACAATACAGCTAAGCAGTCCTGTTCCCACTGAAACCCGCTCTCTGCACGCTTAAGATGTCTTCAGGAAACTACCTCTGTATGCAAGGTAAAATTTAATGCAAGAATAAGTTCTAAGATTCTGAACGACTTCAAATAGTGAGAGCAAGTCACTAAAATGAATCCCTCACATAATTAAGAAGAAAAAAAAAAGCCAACTCCTCCATATATAGGAGCAGCTCTCCCTGGTTTACAGTGTAAGCACTTTCAGACTTCTACTCCCAGAAACACACACAGGTCTACTTTACTATTTCATCAAGGACTTTACTCTCTTTTCTTTTCTAAAAGACTACAAGACAACAGGACTAGCTTGTGCCAAGTATCAGAGTCTAAAGGGATCTGCGCGTGGGGGGCAAATGGTCAGTGCAGACCGTGAGGGGGCTGGCTTCCTAAGGCTGACTGAGGAGGCCCAAGGGAAGTCCCACATGAGATGCCAAGAACCGGGCCATGGCAGTTCCTACTCAGTTTGCCTGGGTCCTGGGCAACACTTAGGGCTATGGGTCACACCGTATCCACAAAAACTCGGCTGCCAGTCAGTACGAAGTTACCATGCAAGGTTTCAGGGCATCTCACCAGTGCCCAGAGGACACCTGTGAGGAAAGGGAGCCGCAGAAGGCAAGTGGCACCAGGAGTGAAATTTGTTAAGAGTGTCTTCCTTGACTGCAAGTTTCTAGGCTTCTCAGAGACATCCCCAAATCCAAGACGCAGTCTAGTGACTGAGTGCACAAACAGGAAGGCACTAACAGAACCCTCACACCCACGCTGAGAGTGAGAACACGGGGCTGTAAGAGCATCTGGGAAGCAAAGATAAGGCAGCACCCTGTGGAAAAGAGCTCAGAGAGGCCCAGCCTGGCGCAGCCGGGAGGAGGGGACCCCGGCATCAGCCTGCCAGCCGCCCTGTGAGCACGCGCGTGAACAGGCCTCAGTTCAACCTGAGGCACAAAGGCCTGCCTGGCTGAGCTACGGGGCTCTCCCGCCGCCGCGTGGGGCTCACGGCTCCCCTCTTCCACAGAAGGGCAGCTGTAGGAAGAGGGGTGCTTCCAGCCGAAGGCCCAGTCCTTCTCTCTCACAGGTTCCCACAAGTCCCAGCAAAGGAGAGCACAGGGCTCAGCCTCTCGGGCCATGCTTAACGTAGCTCTGTCAGGGACACTTGTTTTGACTCAAGGTTCATTTTCAAGGTCCCTCATTAATTTCAAGGTCCCCACCGACTAGCCAGGACACCCCAAGGCACTCTTCGGGCCCACTTTACTGTCAGCCACTCCTCTGCAGGCGACGGAGCAGTCATGATGCATAAACCAACACCCGGAATTACCCCAGGGGAAGAGTGATTAGGAGGGTCTGTACTTCTAAAGGTGCACCTGAGCAGCAGGTTCAACATCAGCCGCTCTGGGATTTCACAGCAGCTCACCACAGAGGCACCATGGAGGCAGGGACACACGGGCAGACGGCGGGCACTGCAGTACACGGACATTGCTCTCACCATACAACCCACAGTGCCACCACGGAGGGCTGGGAGGTGACTCACTGACCCCATGCTCCCGCAGAGACCACCAGGAAAGCACGCGGCACCCTGGCGCCTTCTAGGGCTTGGGAGACTGAGCCGTAGTGGGACCCTCCCAGGGGCTCACAAGGACCCGGGACAACGCCATACAGAGAATGGCGGGCAGAGCCGCCCCGGAAGCCAGGGCCTGCCCCTGCGAAGGCTCAAGTCCCCCGGGGCCATCCCCCACATTTCTGAGCCGCCGCTCTGGGTTGGAAGCGCTGGACTGGGACGTGCGGGAAACAGGGCACTTACACACCTTGTTTACTGTCGGGGGATAACACTTTCGCTGTTCCGAAATCCGTGATCTGGATGTGCATGTCTTCATTTAACAGAATGTTTTCTGGTTTCAGGTCCCTGTGAAAGCAGATTTTGTCCATAGGAGATGAAATATTTAAACAGCAGTGTTATTTCAAACACTAAATTTTGCTGAAAACAAACGAACTGATTACTTGGAATCTTTACGGACTAACCACCAAGATACGCAGCAAGCCTACGAAAGTCCGCAGTGAGCCCGTGCCGCCTGCATCTGATGAGCGCGCGCACATCACTTCAGAGATGCATCTGTCATTTTCAATATACGTTTTAGTGAAGTGTGTTCCATCACTTCTAACCCATAAAGGAAGACCTCGGACACCTACTACGGTCGGGTCATCACTTCAGTTCGTATGAATCAACTACCAGCTTGCCCCCTCTGACTTACATGAGTGGTCAGTGTTCACTGCTTCTCGATAAAACCAGAAAAAAGGGTTAAATGTTCAACTTCGTTACATGTATTTGGCCACAATAAGAAAACCACCCATAACAGCAACGACGACAAGAGAGCTCATGCGAACATCTTCACTTTAACAAAAATCGGAGAGTTCCGGAGACGGAGATGGGAAGCAGCACACAAGGCGGGGACCAAAAACACCAGTCAGGGCGGCCGAGGGCACCACTGGCACCGGGAGGACCCCATGAGCCTCCTGGCAGGTGACGGCAGCGCCCCCTCGGCTCCCCGCAGGAGGCGCCCCGCCCAACCCCGCGCCCCAGCCCGCGCCGGTCGGTACCTGTGGACGATGCCCTTGCCGTGCAAGTACTCCAGGGCTGACACCATCTCGGCCGCGTAAAACCGGGTGCACGTCTCGTCGAACGAGCCAATTTTGCGAATGTATTTAAGCAGTTCTCCATTTTTGGCATAACTAAGACCAAAGTCTAAGTACACATCGTTAAGGAAAAGTACAAAAGTCACTTTTTAAACTAACCTTACAGCTAATAGGAGTGTTTTTTTTTTAAAGATTTTATATATGTATTTGACAGAGAGAAAGATCACAAGTAGGCAGAGAGGCAGGCAGAGAGAGAGGAGGAAGCAGGCTCCCCACTGAGCAGAGAGCCCGATGTGGGCGTCGATCCCAGGACCCTGAGATCATGACCTGAGCCGAAGGCAGAGGCCTAACCCTCTGAGCCACCCAGGCGCCCCAATAGAAGTATTTTTAATTAATGAAAACTGAAAGTACCCACGGCTTGAGACAGTGGTCCCTCTCCAGGTCAGACCCCATCTTGATCAAACCCGAAGCTGCTAGAGCTGCTAGGACTCCCTGGCCCCAGGCCCCGGCATGGGTTTCTCCGA
This sequence comes from Spilogale gracilis, assembly GCA_004023965.1. NCBI lineage: Eukaryota > Metazoa > Chordata > Mammalia > Carnivora > Mephitidae > Spilogale > Spilogale gracilis. The sequence goes on from PITA01003412.1 coordinate 92,668, forward strand.
AGAACACAATGACACATACCCCACAGCCCGACTGCTCCTTCTAGACCCCACCATCCCCAGAAGATGCCCATGGGCTCAGAAGGGAAGCCACTAGTGAAGAGTGGCCACAGCCCGTGGCATACGTGCCTCCTGGCAGGCTTCAGCAAGGAGAAGGGGGCCATCCACCCTAATTCAGCCTCCAAACCCATATCACAGTGGACACACAGCATTTACTGAGCACCAACTGCATTTCATGGTGTGCTGGAGTCCATGCATGCAAAGGTTTCCCAAATGCATGCTCCCATCCACGTATAAAGTAACAAGTCTTTTAAGAGAAATGCCATAATCTTGATTCTATTTATTGGCCACCCGCCGGGGAGAGACACGAGGAAAGCAGCTGTCTTTCCCGTTCATACTATGGTGTGATTTGCTTCCGCTCTCCCTTCCCAAAAGCATCACAGACTGGAACAATGACGAGTCCCACAGAACAACTTCCTCTTGGAAGCACCAAACATCTGCACCCTAAATGGAGACCTACAGGTACTTCATAGCTCCCTAGCAGCCAAGGACACAGCGACAAGAGTCCTTACTGCCCTAGTTAATGGCTCTGAGGGCAGGAACGGGTGCCCCACGCCCAAGGTCTTCCATCTGGCTTCTGTTTGCTGGAGCACGGTGGTCTCCCACCAAAGACAGAGTCTGATGCTGCTGAGCTGTGAGGACAAGCCCCGGATGGCAGCGACCAAAGCTGCCCAAACCTGTCCCTGATTCAGCCCCATCCCTGGCCACCCATGCCCTTCCAACTAAGACAACAGGAACCTGAAGCCAAAAAACACACCTTACTCTCAGGGAATACAAAGGGTCCCAGCCAGACCCCTTCACAGCTCATCCTGCTGTCTCCTCTGCAGGGAAGGCTGGTGTCCACGGCCTCCTCAGCACCGGCCTAGATTCTGGCCGTCCAACCCCAATGCAGGACCTTGGTGCTGGCTGCCCAGCAGTCCCACCTGGACTAGCCACGAGCCTGAGCACTCAGGAGCGCCTTGGAGCCTGCAGCAGATCCAAGAGGCTCGGCCTCACTGCAGACACAGCACCTCTCTGAGCTTCATGGGGTCTGCCCCTTATCTGACCTTATCTGACTTCCTGGGTTCCTGTTTCCTGGGTGAAGGACACTTCTAGTTCTTTGCTCAGCTGTGAAGCTAAGGTGACCAAAGCTTCTGAACATGACAAATGTTGAGGGTCGTGGCTCCAAGCCCGTGTTGTCTCCAACCACACACCCTCCTCATCCCCAGAAGTATTCTCTCACACCTCCTGGGTCCACCTCACATCCTAGAACATTCCTCTCTCCTTTGGCACAGCCAGTGGCCCAGGGAGGCGAAGTGAAAGCTGTTCTCTCCCATGAAGTGGGTGTATTCCTGGAAGGATGAGCAAAGACCAGGCCTGTGAGAGAGCCAGGTAAGCTCAAAGACTGTGCTTAGCAGAGGGACCTGACCCAGAGAGGTTAAGCAACTGACTCAAGGTCATGAAGCCGAAGAGGGACAGAGGCCTCCTAAGGTTTAGAGCACCACTCCTGTCCCCAAGCTGCAAGAAGGGACACACAAGGATGAGCAGCCAGTCTAGGTGGCCTCAAAGGTGAGAGAGACACTGAGCAGCCATGAAGATGACTCTTTGATGTCCTCAGGGGGCCACAAGCAGCGACGGCAGAGAGGAAGGGACAGGAGTGATGCTGGAGACAGGCAGAAGCGTACAGTCTCTAACCCCAAACAAACCAAGAGCCCCGGCTCTGCCCGACAGGCCTCTGGCTGTGCGACCACTTGACCACTCCCCCTTCGAGGTGGAACCACTGGGCAAAACCCAGCACGCGTGCTGCCCGGACCTCCCGACGCCTGAGCGGCCTGTGTGCAGGGGCCATTCTGCAGGGCAGACCCAAGTCCCAGGTCCTCGGCCACCCCACAGCACCTGACCTGGCAACCAGCTGGCCCGATGGCCCCCGAGGTCTGTCCTCTCTGCTCACTGGCAACACCCTACCTCCTGCGTGCCGGTCTCTGTGTGGGGGTGTCTCGGGCTCAGGCCTCAGAACGCTTCCCTGCTGGAGGCCTGCCCTCTGGTGGCCAGCAAGCCTGCTGACATCATCCCCCCCCCCCCCCCCCCCCCCCCCCCCCCCCCCCCCCCCCCCAGTGTGCACACAGCCCTGACTCCAGACAGAGCGTCGATCGGCAACACCACACCCGCTCCGGGCCTGGTCTCTCCCTGCGTCTCTTCTGGCTTGATGACACCACCCCATGCACCCTGCCCTGGGGGCCCGAGCCCTTAACCCCGCTCCCTTGCAGGAGCCTTCAGTGCGGCACCAGCCATGATGTGCTGCTCTGCTCTAGCCCTCCAGGCTCCCTGTACACTCAAGAAAATCCGCAATTCTCATCAGGCCTCCAGGGGAGGAGAACCTGGCCCCACCCAGGCTTGCCCTCGCTCCACCCAGGTCTCTGGCCAAAGCCGACGTCCCCACTGACCACCAAGCGAAAAAGCAGCCCTCTGCTTCACCGTCTCACCTGCCCTCACTCCCTCAAGTCTCCTCCTCGGGCACTGATGGTCTCTGGTGTGTCTAACTGCTCCACAGAACGCAGACTCCACGAACGCCAAGCCTTCTTCACCTTTTCACCAGCATATTCCCATCACCCGGGACTCAATAAGAGCTTCTCAATAAGCGAAAGAACAAATTTGGCTGACAGTTGAAGGAACTAAAAATGGTGCTGAGGGGGAACAGGACGGAGCAAAGTTCTAAACGACAAGAATCCTGTAGAAAGAGGCAGGGGAAAGCCTGGGGCAGAGGTGGGCAAACAGGGGAGGAAAACCCTTACGGCGACCAGCTTTGCAAGGGTAGGGCCACAAGCTGAGGACACATGAGGGCAGCAGGGAAAGAACTAAGGCCAAGACTGGGGTTTAGGCCTGCACAAGCCCTGAGGCAACTCCACGTGACAGCCGACCTCTCTCACTGGAACAGAAACCAGAAGAGCTTCTGCGGGGAATGGGTCGCTAGGGCACAGAGGGGCTGGGGAAATCTTGGCTGGGAAATATTACAGGAAAGAGCTGTGGAGTGAGGAAAAACTGGTCAGCCAGGCCACGCGATGGGCAAACCCTGGGACATCCCAGACAGCACAGTGTGGCCTACCCTGGCGACCATGGTGCCCTGCCTGCCCAGATCCCTAAGCAAAGGTAAAAGAGGGGGGGCACTGCTCCAGGCGTTAGTGAGGAATTCGGGGAGCAGAAAGGGCCCTCAGAGGAAGCAATCAGTGGGGTGTGGCGGCCCTGCTGGAGAGCCAGAGGCACTGGGTGACCACAGCTATGCACGGGCCCAGAGCAGACAGGGGTGAGGGCCACGGGGAGGGTGGGAGAGGAAGGGCAGAGGCAGGCTGGAGGGCCTGGGGAAGACAGTGTTCTGGGGACTGTGGGACAAAGTTTGGCCTCCTAGGGGTGGCTCCCTGGACTTCTCACTTGGGGGCTAAACCTGATAAAGCAGACCCCATGCCCCTGGGCCAAAGAGGATAGAGGGGGCCCTAGATGCCCAAGATCCTTCTTCCTCCCTCACTGCCCAGCTTGGAGTAGAGGCCTTGACACCTGATGGATATTCTAAGGAGAGCAGTTAGAATAGGGAATGCCTCTGAATAAATGTCTAGCAACCACAGGGTGAAAGATAGTAATCCTTCAGATAAACAGTGCTTATGCACAAAAAAACCTCGAAAAGGTCTGTGATGATGTCTTTTGAAGTAACATTCTACTTCAGGGAACGTCAGTAATCCCAGGGGCTCCCAAAGCAAAGTGATGTGACTCCATCTGTATTTAGAATATGCCACCCTTGTCGTTTTCAGGGAAGAAACAACTTGTGAAAACACACAATGGGGCCATGATCCCAAAGAGCTCAGCGTCACTGCTGTGACTTGAGAAGGCTGACTGCTCAGAGGATACACAGCTTCTCATCATCCTGAAATGTGAAGTAAAGTTTAACAAAGAACGGGTGATCCAGGCGTGACATCACGTCTCTCTCTCTGGTTACATACGGGACCTTGTTCTCTTTGATAATGTGCCGTTTCTCTAGAATTTTAACTTAAAGGAAGAGAGAAGCAAGTTACTACGATTAACAATGGCTAAAAAAAATACTAAAAAAAAAAATCATAAAGATAACTGATACAAATTAAAGTTTTTCACAAAACCTACCCACGGGCTTTGTGGCCTCTGAGACCACAGCAGCCCACCCCTGCCTGGCGGCCCCGAGCTGACCACGCCCTACCCTGCACCCCAGCCACCCCAGCCCCGCAGCCTTAGTACTTACTAGCATATTCCCTTGAGGTTGCCAGTTCTCGGGCCAGGACAACCTGGTTTGAGAAGAAAAGGGGGGAAGAGAAGAGAAAAAGCACTCAGTACAACCCGGGCGTCGACCCCCCCAAGTCACCTTGTGGCTGACCACACAGGCTAACCTGCACCCACCATGAAATTACATTTAAATATTTGATATTCTGTTAAAATATATCGGTCCTATGCTAAAAATTCGGCTGGATGTTAACAATGAAGTTAATGTGTTCTAACAAACAGCAAATGCACAGATCAATGACCTGCCTTTAGGACGTTCTCCCTCAGCTGCTAAGTTCCTATGGTGCAATGAAGATACATCCAGGAACATCTTGGACTAATGTAACCCTCACAAACAGTAGGAAGAAACAGATAGCCCAGATGGGTCCCGGGAATTCCTTCAAAAAATAACTTTTAGAATATATTCTCACTTTATGTTCACTGTAAAAAGCTGTCCTGAATTGGGGTTTTTTTCAAAGAACTGTAGCCACACATTTCAGTTGATGCTGGGCTCAGGTACATAAACACTGTCCCTGCTGTCAAGGACCCAGGAAACCAAGGCCCACAGGGCCCATGGAGAATGCCTCCTGCACACCGCGCCTCCCGCCCAAGGTGCCCAGGGTGCCATCCCACTCCTGGCAGGCTTTCTCGGTCACACCTAAGGCTTGTAGTCACACCCCACTTTGGGGACAGAGAGCCAACAGGGCATAGCACAACATGGAAAAGAGATTTCTATACAAGCGACCCTTGGGCACAAGCGAGCACCAACTTGCACATGCCTGATGAGGCCCATCGGCTGCTAAGCTAGGGCAGCCCCCACCCACCATGGCCACCTGAAGCAGATGGCACCCCCTCCCCACCTCGACCACCAAGACACCTGCAGGAAGGATGGCCTAAGGACCAAGGTGCAGATGGAAACCTGCCCAAATCCTGGGGCATCCCTCGGACTCCAGGCAAGACCTTCAGAGGCCACAGGCCTGGTTCACCCCGTCAGAGAATTCTCCAGCAGACTCACCGGAAGTGACCTTGGGAAAGCACTGTGAGAAACGCCCTGCAGTTGATTAAGAAGAATGGGGTTGGATTATGTGCTCACAGGGAAAGATCTCAGAGATCTTTCTGGAAGAATGCACCTGTGCAGACTGTTCTCAAGTACTGGGAGGTGATGAGGAGGGGCTGGGAAAGACACCCCTCCCTAGGGTATGTGTTTATGAAACGTTACACTCCTTCACAGAAGCATGTACTAGCTACCTAGTACCAAAGAGAAAGAAAAAACTATTAGAAAGTACTAATAAGTAAGGGGGCCCTTTCTGAAGAAGGCACTGAGGAAACCTCTGTTGTGTCAATCCAACATTTCACCTGCAGGCTTCCCTACAGGCACAGGGCAGGGAGTCCCTCTTCCAGAGAACAAGGCATGGCGCATCCCACCACGTCACCGACAGCACAGCTAACTGGGATGTCAAGGTCCTCTCCAGGGTGCCAGGCAGCAGTAGGCTGGGCCTCCCCACTCTCGAGGGCCAGGCTTGGCCAAGTGCAGACCCTGCCCAGCCTGGGAACAGCCGCTTGTCCTCCACTCTCCCTTGGACATCTAATTTTAAGTGGTCTCTATTTCAGGAGTGGTAAGACCCGAGGGTAGCACATCATTTGAGACCCAGAGCGGCAGGACTGCGCACAGCGCCAGGAAGGCGCCTCCAGCTCACGGTGCTTTTCCCTGGCACCTGGGTTCAAAAGGCACAGGGATGACAAGAATCACAGCCGGCGCTTTTCAACACCAGGAGTGTATGATCCAGAATGCACGGGGCCTGCTTTGACCTGTTGTGCAGACCCATGGATGAGGAGGGGTTTCACAGTTAAGTCCTCATTTAATAGTCGAGATAAATGTCCTCGAAGTAAAACTGGGAGCGGGAGGACGCGGCTTCTTTAGCCAGGCTCTCTTAGGTAACCGCGCAGGACACCCAACAGTAGTTTCTTCTTTCTGAGAAAATCCGAGTACCAGAACTACTGGGGACTATCTTCACAGTTGAAATTGCTATCACAAGGGCACAATTCTTTTCTAATTTAAGCAGAAATTGCCAATAAAAAATCTAAATTAAAAATATAAGGGGAGGCGCCTCAGTGGCTCAGTCCCTTAAGCATCTACCTTCAGCTTAGGTCATGATCCCGGGATCCTGGCCCTACTTCAGGCTCCCTGCTCGGTGGGGAGCCTGCTTCTTTCTCTCTCTCTGCTATACCCCCTGCTTGTGCTCTCTCGCTCTGGCCAATAAATACATAAAATCTTAAAAAATATATATATATGTAATATATATATTAGGGAGCAAAAAGTTAACATTGATTAAAACCAAGCTGGGGTGGGGGCGCCTGGGTGGCTCAGTTGGTTAAGCGACTGCCTTCGGCTCAGGTCATGATCCCGGAGACCCGGGATCGAGCCCCACATCGGGCTCCCTGCTCGGCGGGAAGCCTGCTTCTCCCTCTCCCACTCCCCCTGCTTGTGTTCCCTCTCTGGCTGTGTTTCTCTCTGTCAAATAAATAAAATCTTAAAAAAAAAAACAAACACACACACACACACACACACACACACACAAACAAGCTGGGAACATGGGCGAGCTATAAAACTTCATGTTCTTTGTATTTTGCAACGCTTCATGAATCTAAAAAGAAAAAAGGTAAACACATTTCACGTAAGGTTTCTTCCCAGAGGCCGGGTCAGAAGGCCCTGGCCATCTGCAGCGCATGCGAGCACCCAGGCCTCCCTGAGCCTGTGTGAGCCCCCGGCCCCATCAAAGCCACGTGGGGCTCCCACCTCAGCAAAGGGGCTGCTCTGAACCTTCATTTCTTTGCCTGAAAAGGAAAAATGCCACAAGACAGACACAACTCACGCAGGTAGCAAGCAGGGGTGCTGACTGAAACCGCGGCTATAAAAACCTAGAGGCCAGCAGGTCTGGGGCTGGGCCTCAGGCAGGGGTCAAGGCTGTGCTGTTTTATGCATTGTTTTAAATCACAGAGAAATAGTAAAGGCCGGTAAATGGTTCCCAAAAGCTCTGAAGAGATACTGATACTGACACTTCCAAACGAAGGGACAGTAAAGCTCCCCAAGACCTTACTAATGGGACACAAGGACCCAGATGAAATCTATTAATGACCGGTTAGGATAAAAATTAACCGCACCAAAAACCAAACCAAACCACACAACAGAAAAATCCATAGATAGAAGCCTTTTAAAGCTTTCATCTACAAAATCATGACTTAGGTATTTACCCATGGAATTTACCTGGTGGTAAGTGGCCTTAAATCGCCACGCCCCCAGGGCAGAACCCCGGAGGGGCCAAACACCATCGCGGGGGGGACGACACGACACGACACAGGACCCCCAGCGCCCTGGTCGTGGGGTCCCCAGCTCCAAGCCCTGAGGAAAGGCGGCCTTCCCAAGGAAAATACACTCATTCAGGAAACAGCAGAGGCAAGTACTCACCGTGGAAAAAGAGCCTTCACCAAGAATTTTCCCAAATTTGAAGTCTTCGGGCCGCTTCTTCCGAGGCTGTGCCGGCGGCTGGGCCGTGTGCTGCAGGGAGCTGGCGCTCGGGCGGGGAGCAGCCGCGGTGCTGTCCATGGCGGGGCCCTGTCTGCTGCCAGCACCCGGGATGCCAGGGGCCGTGCCGGACTCAGTCTGGGTCCTCACCATGGATGGCGAGGGGCAAGCACATAACACCACGCTGGACTGAATAGGAACGCTGTCATACTGCTGGGCACAGAAAAAAGAGGTAGGACTCAAAGTGGCTCACTTTTCCTTCATGTATGAACTCAAGTGTTAACGCTGTTGAGACACAACCACCACGTATCAGGCAAGTCATGTGGCATTCTGCCACAGGGTTCAGGCCCCTGCACTCCTCTCCCAGCCCCCACTTCCTGACCTGTGTGCCCAGCAACACCACCATCCAGCTCCTGTCCACCTTCCCGCTCCTCCGTCCGCCACGAGCACGTCTCCGAGCACCCCGTGCCACAGCCAGCTGGCCTTCCCGTCACTGCCCAACCTCAATGCCACCTGCAGCCCAGCCCAGCCCAGAGAGGAAGCCAGTGCAAACCCTCTGGCCATGGTGCCACCCGGCACTCCTTGCCTACTCACCCACCCACGCCTCCTATAAGGCTGAACACACAAAAGGTGCCCCACTGGGGCTTCAACACACCGACGAGCTTCGGAACGCATCCCACATCGGCCAAGAATGTTAACCCTGCAGTCCTAGAGCAGCGAAGTACAACTGCAGGGAAAGAAGACTCCACAAACTGTCAGCTACACAGAAAAGTTACAGCTGAGGGCGAGTGGGGGCTCCGTCAGCTGAGCACCTGACTCTTGAGCTCAGCTCAGGTCAGGATCTTGGTGTCGTGAGTTTAAACCTCACGTTGAGGTCCTCACCAGGTGTGGAGCCTACTTCAAAAAGAGAAAAGAGCTGATAAAAATAAGTAAGACAGCAGTGCACTGACTGGTTAATACCTGGGAAACCACCTCAGCTAGAGCCCGGCTGCTCACTTCAGCCCAAGTTACCTCCAAGGCAGGTACAGGTTCAGGTTTTCAAATTATTTACACAAATTCAAATTTCAACAAATTTTTTAAATTACTCAGTGGAATCCCTACTGACATCCCGGCCGGCTTCTTTGCAGAAATTGACATGTGGATCCTAAAATTCACATGGGACACACAAGAGCCAAATAAGCTCAGAAACAAACAAAGATGAACAACTAACTTACTCCAACAACCTGATTTCAAAACTTACTACAAAGCTACAGTACCCAGAACAGGGTGGTCACAGAGAGGAGCGGACGAGAGCTTAGAAAGAGAGGTCTGGATGTCTACAGTCTACTCATATTTGACAAGGGCGCCATGACGCTTAGTGAAGAGGACGCTGTTTTCAAAAAATGCATAGCCACACACAAAAAGTATGAAGTCAAATGCCTTTCCTGCATCATATACAAAACCTAGCTCAATGGGGCGCCTGGGTGGCTCAGTTGGGTAAGCAACTGCCTTTGGCTCAGGCCATCATCTGGAGGCCCCGGATCGAGCCCCTGCTCACCGGGAAGCCTGCTTCTCCCTCTCTCACTCCCCCTGCTTGTGTTCCCTCTCTGGTTGTGTTTCTCTCTGTCAAATAAATAAATACAATCTTAAAAAAAAAGACTTTAGATGGAGAAATGGACAAAGGAAAGGCATCAAAAAAAACTCAAGGCACCAAGAGATGAAAACACACAAGGTATCCAAAGGTACCTTAAAGATGCCAGGGATGGCACGTCGTTTGTAATTACAGGAGAGGCTGGAGGATGGACAGATACATAGTAATATGTTCACAACACACAGAAACACCAAATGCTGCCAAAGCCAGGATAAAACAAGGTACCTCTCTAACTGTGATTGGCCCCAGTAAACCCATGATGCTGTTACCACGTCGTTTTTTTTGTTTTGTTTTGTTTTTAAGATTTATTTATTTGACAGAGCAAAACACAGCTAGAGAGCAAACACAAGCAGGGGAAGTGGGAGAGGGAGAAGCAGGCTTCCTGCCAAGCCGGAAGCTCAATGGGGGGCTCGATCCCAGGACTCCGGGACCATGACCTGAGCCGAAGGCAGCCACTTAACGACTGAGCCACCCAGGCGCCCCCATTACCATGTCTTCTGGAAAGCAATCTGGTAATTTGTGAAGAAAGCAATGACAGAACAGTTGCCAATGAGACACAGAGAAATACTACAGAATGGGAGAAGAAATAGTGAGAATTTAGGTGGGCATTAGGAAAGGGTTAAGAGTCTGCCTTTGGTTCAGGTCATGATCTCGGGGTCCTGGTATTGAGCCTGCATTGGGCTCCCTGCTCAGCAGGGAGTTTGCTTCTCCCTCTCCTTATTCCCATCCACCTTGCTCATGCTCTCTTTCCCTTCTCAAATTAATAAACTCTTGGTAAAGTTAAATCAGAAATATACAAATTCACCCACTAGCACAGAGACTGCCCTTCCCAGCTCTGACTCTGGAGTGTTCCAGCAGTGACATCACGAGCCTACCCACCACCAGACCGTTGGAGAAAACCACAAAATGAACCCAGAGCATCCACACTGCTTCTAATAGTGCTCCCCACTAAAAGAACTCAGGAAAAAAAAAAACACAAACAAAACCAACACAGGACAGCAGTCAACTCCACGTCTTAGAGGAGAGAAAGAGAGAATATGGCACCAGAATCCCTTGCTATGTCTGAAAAGGAGAAGGCCTTCACAAGTGTCTGTGGAAGGAGGAAACGGTGAGGAAGCTGGCCTGCAGGGGCCATCACTAGCGAAGCTGTGACCCTAGAAACCCTGAAAGGAGATCAGAAACTACAGGTAATCAGAATAAGCCAAAAAAAAAAAAAAAAAGATCCTGAGCCTGTAAGGAGGCAGACAGGTGATAAGTCTATCAATACTATAATTATAAAAGCAGGTTGGTTACAATAGAACATTTCATTCTATAAATCTGAATAACTAAGGGACCGGTGATGAAGAGCTCTGTTTCTTACATTGTTTGTTCATAAAGGACAGACAAGCATGTCCTCTCCACTTAAACAGGGAAAGGAGACACACAGGAACTATGAAGAAACCAGTGTTCTGCAGAAAGCGTGCCACGAACAGGAAGGACAGGTGGGCCTGGTAGCCAGGAGTGTACCCTGGGTGACAGCTCAGCCACCACGAGAGGAGCGCTGAAGGAGAAGCTCATCTTGAGATGCACTAAACACATCAAGTCAAAAAACAATCCAGAGCAAACATCCTGGGCCCCTGACACGATGAGGGCAGGGGCAGAGAAGGCAGCAACAGGGGGCAAGAGGCCGGAGCCCAGGCGGCCCCCGAAGTGCTGCTCGAGTCTCTCTCCCTCCAGCAGACCAGCCCCAGGAAGCCTGGCTCTGGTAGGGTCAGCCCCAAAGACCGACCATGCCCCCGTTGCCAGGCGAGGAATCACCGTCAACGCTGGGGGTGCACCACGGCTGGTGGGGGGGGCTTCTTCCACATATAGGCAGGTCTGTGGAGAGTATCGGAATTGCAGGCAAGGTGCAGGCCTACCTCAGAGATACCATGGGTTTGGTTTCAGGCCACTGGAATAGAGTGAATGGCACAACAAAGTGAGTCAAATGAACTTCTTGGTTTCCCAGGATATGTAAAATTATGTGAACACTCTACCATGGCCTATTAAGCATTCAGTAGCATGACGTCTAAAAAAACAATGTCCATGCCTCATATAAAAAATACTTAATTGCTAAAAAATGCTAATGATCGGGAAGCCTAGCTAGCTCAATTGGTGGACCATGAGCTCAAGCCCAACGTTGGGTGCACAGCCCTTACTTTAAAAAAAAAAAAAAAAAAAAGAGCTATCATCTGAGCTTTCAGGAGGTTGTAATCACTGACTCCCTATCACCACAACAAATATGGTAATAATGAAAAAGTCTGAAATGTTGTAAGAATTATCAAAATGTGACAGAGAGACACAAAGTGAGCAAATGCTGTTGGAAAAAAAGCAGACTGATGGACTGACTTGTTCGGCGTTGTCACAAACTTTCAATTAGTTAAAAACACAGTGTCTAAGAGAAGTAATAAAGTGAAGCTCAATGAAAGGAGCTATGCCTGTGACCGGTAAGAAGAAATCACCTAAATGCCCGGTATCAGCGAAACATCTGGAGAATGACTGACTGACTTTGTTAGAAATACCTAAGAGAATCTGAATGTTTAAATGTAGTACGCAGCACAAATGTGACCAGCGGGACAGGTCCTGCGCTGGACTGCGAATCGAAGTGCACCACTTATTTATGGAAAACGACTGTTTCCTTGAATGCTCTATGGCTCAGCACTAACACACTTCGTAAATCCTCCATCTCACACACAGGAGTACCAAGGGGTGGACCAGGCTGAGGTTCCGTCAGTATTTAATGGTCTGTCCCCTTTACAAGCAAAGCATGTAACATGATAGAAGTGTAATCAAATTCAGTAACATCTCCCCAAAGATGAGCAGCAACGTCTCTGGCCTTGGGGGCAGTAAAGTGGAGAAGAGTCGGTCTCCAGGCAAAAGCCCATCAAGAACTGCAACAGGCCGGGACTGTCCTCACAAGCCAGGCCAGGTGCACGACAAGGGAGGGCTGTGCACAGAGCCCTGGGCGCTCATGGGACTCCTGGACACAACTAGGGGGACATGCTCCCTGGACCTCCAGGGTCATCCCGGGTACAGACCTTCAGGCCCAGGACTGAGGAGGACACACACAAGGAAAGGGAAGTGCGAAGGAACCAGCGCTTCTAATAGCATAGTCCCAGGCATGATAACAGTGCTGTGAACTAATCTGGCCACAGGTTCCCCATGGGGCAGAGGAGGGAGGGGAGGGCCTGTTTCAGTCATGCCCATCCCACCCCCCACATCTGGCCCCGCAGGTGTGTAAATCAGATCAACATGACCTGGCCCCACCTAAACTCACCTGTGTACCAGCCTCCTGTCAAGCAAGGATCAAGGGGACAGCAGAAGAGATGCACGAGACCCTGACACACGCTGCTTTTATTCAAAACCAACAAGAGAATGACTGACCCAAAAAAATCCTCAAACATGAAGTTAATTAAAAAAAACAAAAACGAAATAAGACCAGCTGATTCACGGACCTGGAAACATGTTAATTGTGCGTGGACTAGATTCTGGACTCAGTGATGGTCCCAGCAAAGGCACTGAGATATGTGCACATGGATGGCCTGGAGGAGGTGCAGGACAGCCCACCGTTTCTTCGAGGTGGGCAAAACCTGTCCTGGAAGGTGTGGTAGGAAACATTTGAGAGCAGAGAAGTTTCCCAAAGGGTCGGCCACAAGGCCCAAGGAGGCTAGGCACCGCAGCCAGCAGCTGTCCAGAGCCACAAACGGCAGGGGGACACTGAAGACCTGGGTGGGACAACCGCCCCCTCCCCAGCAAACTGGCTATTCTGGGGACAAAGGGCCCTGACATCAAACATCCTGGGAGGGATGATAAGAATGCTTACCCTGGCTTCACGAGCACTTCCCAAGAAAAGCTGTCTTCAGCACAGAATTCCTGACCGCAAACTGACCAACATCAACAGCAGTTCCCCCAGAACAATGACCAGGTAAGTCTGGTGAAACTCCGGTTTACAGACATGAGTTCCTGAGAGCTTTCTTTCATCAAAGTGGGGTCTATGGCTGTTAAAAGGTCTCCAGAAGAGATCCTCCAAGGAGAGCACGGCCCCCTGAGCAGGCCACACCCAGGCAGAGCAACCCATGGTACACACACCTCTGCCCATTCCCAGGCTCTGCGGCAGGCTGCTGGCCAAGCTGGGCAGCACACCGGAAACTAATGGGATGGGTTTTCGTCTTTTTTAAGATTTTTTTTTTAATTTATTTTTGCAGGGTGCCTGGGTGGGCTCAGTTGGTTGAGCATGCCTTTGGCTCGGGTTGTGGTCCCAGGTTCCTGGGAACAAGTCCCACATCAGGCTCTCTGCTCAGTGGGGAGCCTGCTTCTCCCCCTCCCTCTGGCTCTCCCTACCTGTGCTCTCTCTCAGTCAAATAAATAAGTATTTTAAAAAGTAAATAAAATGTATTTCTGCCAGAGAGAAAGTGCACACACACGTTGAGTGAGCGTTTAGGGGAGAGGCTGACTCCCGCTGTGCAGGGATCCCTACATGGGGCTCAAGAGCCGAAGACAGACGCTTCACCTACCGAGCCACCCGGGCGCCCTGATGGGCTGCCCTGGCAGATGCAGACCTGACCCAGCGGCCCTGAGGCGCAGAGCACGTGCGGCCTGGTGCTGCTGAGGGAGAGGTACAGCATCATACCAGAGAAAACCTGCTCCCTTCCTCTCTGCCATCTATCCACACGTGAGGACAGTAAGCACCACAGAACACGCCCAGGCCACCTGGGAGTGACAGAGGGAGACAGGCGGCGCGCAGCAGACACACTTCCCGCACACCCACAGTGCCGGGGAGCCCGCTCCACGTCCACAGGCGGGATGGAGGGCCTCCAAGCCTGAGGCTGCAGCAGCCCAGGGCCAAGCGCGCCTGGTCGGCCCACACGTCCTACCAAAACTCCTTCCCGCAATGAGTGCCTGTTCCCTGGCCACAAGCAGTGAGTGTGAGAACAGCTCCGTCTCTTGGCTGCCCCAGCATGGGGCTCATCCTGAAGTCACCAGGGCCATTCTAAAGCACAGCCCGCTACGAGGGAGCTGACCACCGTGAGGCTCCTAGTCTTAGGAAGTTTGCGGCCACTGACACATCTTCCATCCCAGTGGTTCTCAAGTAGGCCGATTCTGTCCCCAGGGGAGCCTTCGCGAAGTCGGGAGACATTCTGGGATACTAACTGGGGGAGGGAGAAAGCGGTACTGTGTAGGTGCGGAGATGCTGTACACACCCCACAACAAACACTCAGGTCTGAGTGGCAACACTTCCTGGGGAGGGGTCCTGCTCTGTTCTGGTGGGCTCTATCCTCCCCTCCTCAGGAAAAACCCCACCAAGTGTTCAGTGACCCCCTCCCCCTCCCCTGCCAGCCCGCAGAGGAGAGGCCCTGCAGCTATGCGCTGGAGCAGGAGGGAGAAGGAAGCACAAGCACCAGGAGCTGGGACCTATGGAGAGCAGCAGGTGTACCCAGTCTGAAGAAAGCATGTTAACAAACCCTAATGCTATGTCTGGGGAACAAGAAGAAACTCCCACGACCTACACAGTTTATGCATGGCAGTGCTGATGAGGCTTCTCAGCGAGACTCCCAGCCAGAGGTGTGGCTTCACCCTGACGGCACCAGACTGGGACAGAAGAAAGCACACCCTCAACGTGAGCCCAGCCCTTCTGGGCCCAGAGGTGGTGCAAGGACCTGGGGCAAGTGGCTGCCAGGGGAAGTGGAGGAGATGGACAGAAGTGAGTGGGCACACCCCTAATGGGTGGGTGGGCAGTAACACTCCACTCCCTCAGCAGCCAGACCCACATTCAGCCTTCAAGAGGGTAAGCAAGGAAGTGATCCAGCAAAGACGCCTGACTCTGAAATGTCTCCGAAGGAGCCCGACTCTCGGGAAAGCAGTTGGTCACTCCAACAGCAGCTGCAAGGCCTGGGCTGGGGAACCACAGGGGCACGAGCCCTGGCTTTCTTATTCAGCTTCTCCAGGGCTCTGGGCTCAGCTGGCCAACACACAGGTTTTGGCTGGAATTCTGTTGACGATGCTGTTTCCAAATGCCAGCCTTTGACATTTCACTTGCTGTAAGATTACACTCAGTAATTTCTGTGATTTGGGTTTTTTTTTTAAACTAATGAAATAAATCTCAACTTGAAGCTGGAAAAGTAGAAACAGCTAGGAGCCCACTTTGACTGCCGTAAAGAACACCACTTAAGTAGGCATATGCAAAGTAAGAACACAGAACTGGCACATGAGGAGAGAAGCAGCCAGGCACACCTGACCTGTAGTCTCTCAGCCCATCCCAGAATGACTGCTCCCACAGGGAAGCCCCTCTCTTGGAAGAAGTACCCCCCAACAGCAGGTAAAGGGGCATAAGCGTAAGACAAAAATCCTGGCCGCCTGGACAGCTCAGTTGACTAAGCATCAGCCTTCGGCTCAGGTTGTGATCAGGGGGTCCTGGGATTGAGCCCCACATTGGGCTCCCGGCTCAGCAGGGAGCCTGCTTCTCCCTCTCCTCACCCTCTGCTCAAGCTCACTCACTCTCTCAAAAATGAGTAAATGAACACTTTAGACTTAGGACAATCCCACACACATTATTCTTAGGACTGCACCCTGCAGGAGGTCTAGGACTGAGATCTTGGGCAGAGAAACACTGTGTTCCGAATAGGTCACAAAGACCATCACATGGTAAAAGTTGAGCCCTGGTTTTCCCTGCCTGTGAACACAAATGCACCTGGTACTCTTACCTTTCCTGGCAAGTTCACCCTGCCCCAAAGCACAATTCCAGTGAGAGGTTGGAAGGCATTAGTAAGCCTCTCCTTTAAGAGACACACAGAACCTGGGAAACCTGGGTGGCTCAGCTGGTTAAGCCTCTGCCTTCAGTTCAGGTCATGATCCCGGAGTCCTGGGATCAAGTCTGCATCAGGCTCCCTGCTCCGCAGGAGTCTGCTTCTCCCTCTCCCTCTGCCCCTGCACTCTTTCTCTAATAAATAAATAAAATCTGGGAAAAAAAGAGACATACCGACCCTTAGCGTAAGTTACTATAAACTAGTCAGTCATCTTACTGTAGCACTGGCCGCGGGCTGAGACCACCGGCTGGAGCCATGGCAAGCCACGCTGACGGTGTTCAAACTGCTGGGTACTGAGGTAGAAGGCCTGGCCACAGGAGAAAAGAGGCAGGGCGCTAGACCGGAAGATGGAGACACAGGACCGTGATGAGTGGCCCTGAGGCCGTGCTAGCAGGGGCGGGGACAGGAGGCCAAGCGCCTCCACACAAAGCAGGAGGCAGCACACCCAGTCACAAGCCCCCATCCCCACCTCTCATTTCCAAGGCCCCACTGCCTTACCCGCCCTACCCCGCCCCGGCTCAGCAGCTCAGCAGATTCAGTTGTTAGCCACAATTTAGAGCACATTCAGCAATTCCTGTCCACAGTCCTGGGAGGGTAAGGGGAGCTCCAAGACCCTGAATCCACCCAGGGCAGGCAACTCAGGCTGTTGGGCAGACTCCCGTAAGTACACCTTACTCTCCAAAGCCAGGTTCTCTGTTACTTCACAGGAACATACGTGCTCATTTTGCTCATCCCCCTCTTTTAGGATTTTATTTCTTTGACAGAGTGAGTGTGTGTACACAGTGTGGTGGGGGGTGAGGGCGCAAAGGGAGAGGGACAAGCAGACTCCACACAAAGCAGAGAGCTCGACACAAGGCTCAATCTCACAACCCCGAGACCATGCCCTGGGCTGAAATCAAGAGTTGGACGCTCAGCTCAATGTGACACCC
The DNA here is from genome assembly GCA_004023965.1 of Spilogale gracilis. Taxonomy (NCBI): domain Eukaryota; kingdom Metazoa; phylum Chordata; class Mammalia; order Carnivora; family Mephitidae; genus Spilogale; species Spilogale gracilis. Next base: position 109,885 of record PITA01003412.1, read on the forward strand.
AGGCGCCCTGCTCCTCAGAGTTTCTTAAAGGAGGTAAATTAACTACAGTATTAATCCCATTCTCGGGAAACATTACCACTATGCTTGCAGGGGTCCAGGGACGTGGGCATTAGGCAGATATGGTTCCTGACCCTAGGAAGCTACATTCTAACAGGGTGATGGGCCCGATGTCATTTATAAACTGAGTGGCCAAAACTGGGAGGGTGGCCATGACAGAGACGGGCCAGTGCTGTCAAAGCAGACCTCTGGCTGCCCTGGGGCTAAAGCATGAGCTGGCGGAGTCTCTCAGGGGCTGGAGTGGCTTCTGGTGGAAGGCCTGGGGAGTCTGGCAGAGGCATGACAGGGAGGAGAATATTCACGTACAGAAAGTAATTATAATGATAGCTAATCATGCATCACATGTTTTAAAAGACTTATTTATTTTAGATAAAGAGACAGAAAAAGAGAGCGTGCGTGTGGGCAGGGGGTTGGGGGAGGCGGAAAAAGAGAGAATATCTGAGTGCAGAGTCTGATGCAGGCCAACCCCATAACCCTGAGATCATGACCTGAGGCGAAGGCAGGATCTGGCCGTCTCCCCACCTCCGCTCCCCCACCCCTTACCCCAGGGTGCCCCACAGGCATCACACATTTTCAAGTTTCACTTTCCTCTAATGTTTCAGATTCAAAACACAGCAGCCATCACGAGTCAGAAAGAGAAGTCAGTCATTCTGAAATCAACATCCAAGTGAAGTATAGACAGACTCTGGATTTTTGAGGTGGCAGTAACAGCCGCCTGCAGACGACAGACAGGCCCGGCCACACCTGCGCTGCTGTCATTCATGTGACTCACGTGAATCGCCAGAGCCAGGGCCTCACCGCAGCTCCCGCGATCGGAAGCAAACGCAGTCCCCTCAAGAGCTTTGCCCACTTCATAGCAATGTTCGCGGAGTCCTACTACGTGCCAAGCACTGCTCTATGTACTGGAAATGCACCAGAGAACGAAGCCAAGCCTACACCTGTAGAAGGCTACATTCTGGGGGCGCCTGGGTGGCTCAGTGGGTTAAGCATCTTCCTTCTGCTCAGGTCATGATTTCAGGGCCCTAGGATTCAGCGCCGATAAGGCTCCCTGCTCAGGAGGGAGTCTGCTTCTCCTTCTCCCCCTGCCCCTACCACTGGCTCATGCTCTATCCCTGTGTCAGATAGATGAAATCTTTTAAAAAAAAAAAAGGCGGCTACATTCCGGTATGGCACATAGACACCCCAAAAAACAAAAAACAGCTAGCGTTAAGTGTTGGACGGTGGTAACTACCATGAGAAAAGACAGCCAGGAAGGAAGACAGGAGTATTAGAGGTGAGTAGTTGTGGGATGTGCAAATTTAAACACAGAAGCCCTTACTGGTAAGAGACATCGGAGCAAAAACCGAAGGAGATGGGGAAAGCCCTGAAGAAAACTGGGGAGAACCTTCTCAGCAGAGGACTGGCCAGTGCAAAGGCCCTGAAACAGGAGCACTTCTAGACTCGGCAGCCCAGTTTGACCCATAGCATGGGCCACCTCCAGACAGAACCCGTGGGTGCCGGGCAGAGACCTCAGTGCCCTGAAACACTCCTTCTGGGGTCACTTCTGGTACACACTGGGTACCTCAAAGTGCAGAGGCGGGAGCCTGAGAAACGAAGCCGCCCAGAAGGGCCCAAGCATCTCCTGAACCAGAGTGTGACGCCGGCCTAGCCCTGGCTGTACCGTCCTGCAGAAACTCCTAGGCCGGGAGACCACTACGGCTCTGGCGGCCCCTCTGCTCCAGCAGTTATGGGCAGCCACACAGGAACCTGTCACAGGCAGCCTTCTTCCTTCATGGAATTCTGCAATTTCCTTCCTGCTTCAGCCACCACATACCAGCCACACACCTCAGTGCAAAACTATCTCCTGGATCCCCTCCCTGATGAAGGTGATTTTAGGGTCAGCTGGATACTTGTGCCTTCTCTTTCCAAAGAGCTGTAACTCACTGGCATGGGTATGTTCTAGCAATTAATTTTACTTCTGTAGTTAAGAAAGACAGCCACAGTATGACTCTCTAAAGCATTTAAGCGTCAACTGTGAAGCAAAAAGCCTAAGAGGGGCGCCTGGGTGGCTCAGTCGTTGAGCATCAGCCTCTGGCTCAGGTCATGGTCCCAGAGTCCCAGGATCGAGTCCCACATCGGGCTCCCTGCTCGGTGGGAAGCCTGCCTTTCCCTCTCTTGCTGTGTCTCTGTCAAATAAATAAAATCTAAGACAAAGAAAAAGAAAAGCCTGAGAAAGGCCCTCTTCCAGTGTGGGAAGGCCAAATGTCTGTTGCCACGGCTGTCACTCTTAACAGCTCGTTTTCTTTACCATCTCACTGTGCTGCTGAAGTGGCGTTGGCAGCGCGGAGGCAGTGTGCCACAATCTGGGGCCAGTGTGCTGCCCGCAGCCCTGGGGCGGGCTCTGGTCCCCGGACGCCCCTTCCAGCCTGCCGGCACTCTGCCCGGCAAAGGCAGCACAGCCCGGGGACCCCAGGTGACCCAGGACCTGCGGGTGAGTCAGTCCCTCCCGGCACAACCCAGTCAGCTTGCCACCCACCTGACCACCCAAAACTGCCGTAAGTACATAGTTTTAGTTACTCACCAGCTTTTGAAATTTAAATTTCCAGAGAAATCTCAAGTAACAAAGCTCTCTTCATGCCTGTCTCCCATGCGCATCCTCCCCTCATCAAATCGCTGATCACAAGAGTTCTCAGAACACGGCCCTCTGCCTGGTCCCGCGGGCGCCATGTCACCATGGGAGTTACGTTCGCTTGCCTTGGCTACACACACGTGCGTACCCCAAATCCAAGCCCCTTACACCCAAAGAAAGGCTGGGTGCTGTGACCTGCTTCGCCAGCTTCAACCAGCGGCCGCCCGCCATCAATGCTGCTCCTCTCCAGCCAGGAACCCCCACGCACCGGCAGGCCCAGCCCTCACCGTCCCTCTCCCATGTCCCAGTTACCAGCACCCTTCTCGGGTCTCCCCCGCAAGGAGGAGATCCCCTTCTGTGTTTCCCTCTCCTACCTCCTGTGTGGCCGGTCAGGACAAGCTTCAGTAGCTGCCTCACCGCTGAGAAATGCGGACGATGTGTCTTGTGGCTGAGCTCATTCCGTAACAACAAAGGACAGCCGCTGTCTGCTGAACCTGGCTACAAGAATCAGTGTCACCGACCTCCGGCACGTTGAAGCCTCTGGAAAAGGTGTCACCATGTCCTCCCCAACTCTTCTCAACACGAATCTCATTCTGTACAGATTAGCGTGTGGCAGAACCCGAGTAA